>JBBJLR010000145.1:11826033-11854877 GCA_037577145.1 Brachypetersius gabonensis
GAAAGAGAGAGAGAGAGAGAGAGAGAGAGAGAGAGAGAGAGAGAGAGAGAGAGAGAGAGAGAGAGAGAGAAAGCGAGATGCTAGGAGAGTTTGAGAGAGCAAAAGAGTCGCTGAGCTTTAACCTAAATCCCTATGCATGCCCCTATTTCCATCTTATACATATGCATGACTTACGCCGGTTCACTGTGTGGCTTTAGCATATGTATTTGTTTGTCCTGTATCTGCATTGGTGCTAGCAGCTGTCATTGCAGCCCCATAGGTTGCGGGGGGAGTGATCTCGGTGACAGAAGAACAACACTCGCATTTATACGAAGCAAACAGATGGCACTTTTAAGGCAGTGCAGCGGTAACTTTTCACCGTATAATCACCGTATAGCTTGTAAGCATCTCATCTTAACCTTAGCACTTGATGAATCACACACATCACATCACTCAATGTACTTTGAGCTTGGTGAGCCGTTAGTTATGCAGAGTGAACGTCTGAACACAGCGTTCAGCTCTATCTCAGTGGCCAGACCGTCATAAACGTGCCAGAACGATCGTAAAGAAGCATTTTAAATTTAAAGAATATGCACATGATGTCCATTTTCAGCACCATTGATAACAAGATTATGGTACCATTAAAATATCAAGGTATAATTAAGATCTATAACAGCGTATCCTAGCCAACAACCATTTAGGAACCTTGATTTCTAAAAGTGCACAGTATGATTTCCACTGAAGAGATGCCACACACACCAAAGCGCTGGGCTGACAGCGAGAGAAACGCAGGTACCGCGTGTGCTCATCTAGTGGAAATAAGCATGAGGCGGTGTGGGCTGTTGCTGTGCAGAGCTGTCTGGCAAGAGAAAAGCCACAGTAGAGGAGAGGAGGAGGAGGGGACCAGCTCTTTTGCTCTCTCCAGCTTGAGCTACTGACATCCTGTGGTGAATGTGTGAAGTGCTGCACAGTCATCGTTTACACCCGGCAGAACACAGAGCACACCTTCTGCACAGTGAAAACTGTTTCTTCCGTATGCCTTCTAAAAGGAGTTTGTAGTTGTGTTTTTCCTTTCAGAACTTCAGAACTCTGTCACTGTGTTTCTTTTTGGATTTCAGATTGCTAAGGAGTCCAGGAGTGGGGTTTCACAAGCTAATAGCTGTAATACCCTGACACATCTGAACAGTGTCATGCCTTGTTGACCACAGTGAAGTTCACTGCATGAACATCTGTTAAATGCGGCTGCTGAGCATTCCGCAGTACACACCTGATTAATTTCCTATTTGTAGATGGATCTGCACATTATGCTGTGAACCAACCTTGATGTAACAGGCTTTCTAATGATAAGGGAGCATGAAGTGACAATATTATGTTGCCTGTCAAAATGATTGATGATACAATGTGGTGCTGGGCAGTATATCATCTATACTGGTGCAATACACAGTGATATTGATTTCTAATTCTAGGAATACAGATAGATAATAGACCTCATAAAAGGAGATATTTATATCTATTGATAGATTAAGCCTTACCTAATTGCAGCTTATGTTGTTAACTGGGTGCAGTAGCATCTTCTGAATAATTAAGAATACATTAACATTAAATAAGTAGGGTTTTCTCACTATAACTATATCAAAATTTTGTCTTATTCATGTTTGACAGAATAAAGCAGTCCAGCCAAAACAAGCTATTAACTTTGTAAGACGTTCTTTTACTGAGTAGCAGTACTCAGGACTACAGATGGCCAAGGGAAAAATATTATCTCGCAATACTTAAAGCATTTCCATGATATACAGTATTTCTTTATATTATGTTTTGGTAGTGGTACACACACTACTTTGAAAAAACTCAGTAAATTACATACCTATGCTGCTAAATTTGCCAACTTTCAATTGAAATAGGCTTTTGGTCAGTGTTTCTCAAGCATTGATGATATCTATGATATGTCCTTAAGAGTATTTTGTATCACAATGACAATATTTATCATGATGAGTAAAAAGTGCTCCCCTCTGCTCAGGACAGGTTCATTTTAGCAGTGTGATACTGTGATGCATTTGAACATGTCATTATATGACAATTTTTTTTTCAAATAGATGTCTACAAGCCCCTCAAAGTCACTTTGGTGCACATGTACAAAGCTTATTAAAACATTTTCCTGCACTCTTAAAGCAGCATCACTCTTGTTTCAGGATCGTGGCATTTGATTACTTCGCCGTCTGGGTTTGTTTACCCAGTCCAGTAATCCTCTGTCACAGTAACATGTGCCAGTTAAAAACAAGTACATGTTGAAAGCATTTTTAAAGGAAATATTTTAATGCTTGCTTAGCCCTGCTGTGCACTTAGGCTTTTGTGTAGGAGGTATTGGAATCTAGCAGTGAGGCCTTCTATGGAACACCTAGCTCCTGGCTGACATGCAGCAAAGCAAATGTAAATCAAGGCGGAGCAGCTTGGCAATGAGTCAAAGCCGTTGAACTGGAGCTGTTGGGCCATTGTGATCATTCACAGTTCCACTTGTCCCTATGCCCTTCCTCTGACTGCAGTCCTTTTACCGTATTCATCGCTAGTGCACTGCTCCCGCCTTTGACAAACAAAAACACAACAAAGAAACAAATAAACCAGAATCACGCAGTCCATATGGAGTACAATGATGTACTCAGCTGGAAAGTTAGCTACTATGGACAAGTGAATGAGCAGCATGGGGATCAACCATTACCAGCATTCACTGTTACCATTTGTTAATGGATGCTGTGGGTTAGGTTTTTTTAGTCAATAATTAAACATGGCCTTTTTAACTTTTGGAATGGTTGATATTACTGTGTTGTTTTTTTTTATTGCTGAACACTGGTTCACGTACAATTCACGAACACGATTTTTTGTTTTCCACAAGTTTCTGTGTGATATTGTGGTAGTTCATTCTGCAGAGCGTTGATAAGGTCAGGTGTTGGGTGAGGAGGCCTGGCTCACAATCTCTGTCCATCCCAAAGGTGTTGGATGGGGTTAAGGTCAGGGCTCTGTGTGGCCAGTTAAGCTCTTCCACACCAAACTCATTCAACCATGTCTTTATGGAGCTTGCTTTGTGCACGGAGACACAGTCATGCTGGAATAGAAAAGGTTCTTCTCCAAAGTTCTCAAAACACAAAGCTGGAAGCATGCCATTGTTCAAAATGTTTCGGTATACTAATGCATTAAGATTGTCCCTCACTGGAAGTGAGAAGGCTACGCCAAGCTCCTGACAGCTGTGACCCATTAGTTTTGCTCATATAGTGTATTTTTATTACATTTTTATTTTGTGCATTTGTGCACTATTGACTCTGTTCTATTTTTCTTGAAAGTAGGTGGCAGTAGTTTTATGAAAACTGAACATTGAAAATGACACTGATATAAATGAATATATTCCAGCATTTCTCCTGTCTATGTATCCGTTTATCTCTTATTCGTTATCATAATGGTAGAGCCTATGGAAAAGGGCATAATCCATATAGGAGTACATGGGAACCTAGAGATTTTAAATAAAAAAAAAAAGTATTTTTTTTTGGAAAATGGTTTATCATATTTGATTTTCCCATTGGTCTAAGTCTTTACAGATGTCCTCGGAGAGAGGTCAAGCCCTACATTACTTTGCATGGTCGAACTTACAGGTCTTTGGCATCAGATAACTGATGCAAAAAGGTCCACGCCCATTTATGACATCATCTTTGATTAATGACTGTCTGTACATGAAATTCTTTGGGAATTTCCTCTATATAAAATTATATGGGAATGATGTTGCAGTATCAGAGAATCAAGCACCTGTGAAAGTGATTATATTTGGCAGGTATGGTTCATTAAAGACATGGGAAAAAGGCAGAACGCTTTATTGGTGCAGTGAGGTAAAGTTTATAAGTGCAGTACAAGTTGGCTAGCCTGCAAGAGCAGTGCTAAAGCAGGGACAGGTTTTTTACCAGTTTCACTGATCCTAATGCAGGGGATATTGAAATGTAGCATGCTTAGAAACTACATGAGGCTTAATATGTTTTAACAATACCTATATGGTTTAAAAATAGTGTTACAAAGAATTTAGTATGTTCGTTGCAAGCTGGCATTATGACAGATATTTCTTCACAAATATTTTAATAATATATTCATAACTTCAAAGTAGGTTTAAATCTTTTACACATTTAAACTGTCCACTTTTCAGTGATTATTAAAGACCCTGTTATCTTTAAACAAACAAAAGTAGCTTATTTCCTCATTAAATGGTAAAGCATGTTCCTATGAATGAATGAACTACATAAATCTGCTGTCAAATCAAAAGTAGGACAAATGTCATTGAAGCAGTCACTATGTTATGTGATTAGAGTTGTTTAAAGTTTCTTGGCTTCTTTTTAATGGAAAAATTAGAAGGTACTTTGTATTACTTTTTTTTAGTGGCCAAAGGAAATTGGGCATTATAGATAAACCAAGGCAATGCAGGTCTTGGCACCTCTTTAGCACCTGCTGGTGGACATTGATTTTGAAAGACATGTTCCCAGGCAGCATGATTCTTTGGTCAGCAGTACTTTGACTCATATGAAATTGTGTTGGTCAGTTGGTCAGGCATTTTTTAAACACTTATTTAACACTATTTCAGAAATTAAGTGACAAACTGAGGATTTGATTGGATTAGTAAACTTTTTTACGTTGAAAATGTAAAATATTTTTGAGGGACATAGAGTCTTCATTTTTTGTTTGCACAGATTCAGTTTAATTGATTGAACTGTTCAGGTCCTTGTGGACTCTGAGAATGGAGAATGTGGATCTGTGCTACTTGGTTATGACAGAATTTCTTGCACTGTTCAAGATTTATTCCAAATTTAAATATCTGTGATATTCAGGATCAGCAGATACATGCTAGATATCTGAGGGAGATGCTGTGTGTGTAATTACAAAAACCCTTTGCAACAGTCAAATGACTGCAAGCTGAGTGCAAAAAAGCCTTAATTGATTAAGTTGAGTTCAATTTCAGAAATGTCATAATTATTCACTGAACTGGAATGGGGGAAAAAACATTGGAGGTTAAACTTACTTGAAAAAATGCTAAACCAGTGCAGGCACTACAGACCAGGTTCAAGTGCAGCTCTCTGCTGTGAAAGTGACTGGGGAGGGTATTTCTGTACAGGATGATACCAGTTCAATAACTTTAAAATTCACATACTGCTTTTAGGGAAGTACGTCAGTGAAAATGCATGCCTTTCCCTTTTGGGCCCTTAGATTAATTTCATCTGAATTCTGCTTTAGGCACAATACTTCCTACAATTGTCACTCTTCGTGTCTGTCCTTATATGCATGTATACATTAGTGCTGTCTAGGGATTTTTTTACGAATGGCTAAATGAAGGCATTTGCATTAGCTGTGCATCTTGCTTCCAGCTACCAGTGTAGTTTATTTTTAGTCTTTATTCTCCAGAGCTGGTTTGTTACACCGTAGCCATACTATTCAGGTCTTGGAATAGGAAGTGGTGAAATGTTTGCATTAAACATGCCTGCTCTCCCGTTGAAAGACACTGCATCAATAAAGGTTGCTTCTTGACTTGCATGCTAAGAATCACATTCACAAAAATATTTTTGAATAAAAAATCCATGTATATGTTAGTGGAACAATTTTATGGAAAGTTTTCAGTCACTACAAAAGGATAGGATTTTGTTGGTAAAATGGTTTGTAAGTTGTTATTGTTGGTTTTGGTTATATATTAGTATTTGGTGCTTTTTTAAAATGATTCACCTATAGCTGTGCAAATATATATTAAAGGAATATCCACGCTCCAAAAAAGTACATTCTCTGGTAAGGATAAATACCCCTTTTCTCACTAGATAGATGCAGGAGACTCTTTAATCACAGCCCCACTGAAATCAAAAGTGCTTTCCAGCTACATGTGCTCTAAATCAGGGCACATGCTGCCGCAGAGTGCAAAGTGCAGAGTCAGCAACATTAGCCGAGTCGCCCGAGGTTCTTTCAAGCGGCATCACTCAACAAGCACGACTGCCTGTTAATGCCTTTTGCTGTCGGAGCACTAATGAACAAGTTAAAGAACTACATTGTAACATTTTGAGTGTCCAAAAACAAACTGGCTCATTATTGCTTCATGATGTGGGTGGGGCTTCTGAGAAAATCCTTTCACAGCAGGAGAAAATATCTTTACCTGTTGTTTTCTTTCCACTCTCTGGATAAATCTCTGCTTGAATCCCTTCTGTATGACCTGTTGACTGTGTTCTCTGATGCACTTCCTTTTTACTCCCTTACTGCTCATGTCCATCTTGGTATTTTCCCATTCTCCATCAGCATCCCCCCACTGTGTTCAGACCTTCATTTTTGACTCAGAAGAGATCATGTCTGCTGTGAAATTGTTATTCCATCCATATCAAGTCAGTGTTTTCCTTCTCTTTTCTTGCAGAGCAACACACCACGATCCCATGCCATCCTTTATTCAAAAGCGTGTCATCTCCCCTTGAAGTGCAGCCTCTGATGGGCTCTCTGCATTATTAAAAGCACAGCAATTTAAATATTTCGCCTTGAATAACATTAATGCTAAAGGAAATGACTGTGCGTGCACAAAGGCCTAAGCTTGTCACCACAAATTCATGGTTGCAGTCTTGCTGCTCAGAAAAGGATGTGGCCCAGGCTTTTTATAATGCATGCTAGAGGGCAGTAAACCTACTGTAGATGTTTGAGTAACTTTTCAAATTATTGTCATGGGACATCCATTTCACTCCAAACACAGTGCCCATGATTAGAATTACTGCCCAGCAGTGCAGTAATTCTAATTTTATGCAGTAACATATGCAAATCATCTCCAACTCTCCTTGGGCATTTTTGAGAAGGTGGCCTGTCTATGTTTGTTTTGCCTGTCCATGTCTTTGTTATATGTCATACATGAAAAGACAATGGCAACGTGATGAGGCATTCTGGATTGCTTCACACTGTCCTCAGCTTTTATGCTATCCTTGTCTTCCGAGTGCAGGCAAATACAGCTGCCGCTGTTCCTCAGCCCAGTCCTTGGGGTCCAACAGATGGTCCACATTTTCATCTAGCTTGCGTCTGGAAACATACTACATGCAAGTTCACAAATGCAAATGCAAACATGTTTTTGAATACTATCACGCAGAGCAATGCAACACAACCTCAGACCACATTCTGACTTTTGCAGCAACAGGCACTATAATGGCAGTCAGGCCTCACCCTGCTGTCTTGAATAAAAGCGTTAAGTCTTATTAAAGAGAGGTGGCCCCTTATAGTCACATGTGAGTCACTTTTTCTTCATTTAATCCATTCACCAAGTGAAGCAGGGGGTTGCCACTAATGAGGGATGAGTGAGGACAGTACCCTGCTCAAGGGTACCTCAGTGGTGTCACTAGCAGTTGGTATCCAAATCTTCTTATTGCAGGGGCAACACCCTAACCAGTAGGTCACCAGCTGCCCCAAACATTAAAACATTAACTCTCCTAGCAGACCAGCAGTTTGAAAAGTCACACATGTGCTCTCTCTCACACACACACATATATGTATGTATGTATTTTTAATAAACATTTATGGAATTTATCAGATGCTTTTATCCAAAGCAACTTCCATTCCTTAAGTACAGGGGACAGTCTCCCTGGAGCAACTTGGGTTTAAGGGTCTTGCTCAGGGACCCAGTGGTGGCGTGCTGAAGGGAAGATTCGAACCCATGACCTCTTGCACCAGAGGCAAGTATCCTACCACTAGGCCACCACCACCAACATCATCACACTCGCAACGGAGGAACACAGGTGTCCAACATAGAGCAAGTTTTATTAAAGTTCTCTGTAACATTAACAATCAACATGACAAACAAAACAAAGGCCGATACCTTGAATTTTCGGGTAAATTTAAGTGTATAATTGCGAGTGGGAACAGTTTAAGCCACGGCAGGATGACTCCCTGCCAGTGTTGGGAGTAATGCGTTACAAAAGTAATGTAGTACAACAATATGTAGCGAGTAATATTTTACTCGCTACATATTCAGTAATGCTAAAGTTTTTGCCCGCGAGACATTAACAAAAATGTCCTGTTCGTGATCAGTGAATAGACGCGTGTGGTGTCATTCATCATCTCTCACTCGCTGGTGGAACTTATTTAGTGAGGGGCCGTTCACATATCTCGCTTAAAAACGCATGGAAAACGCGAGGCGCGTCGCTTTCTTCTTTTTTTTCAAAAGCGCTCGGGCGCTTGCGCGCCGGGAGTGTCTGTCGTTGCTGAGCAACCATCAGCCATGCGCTCCATTAATTTCAGCAATGGATTTCCACTGACGAAAAACCCTTGCTGTAACTCTGCTACACGACTTATTTATGCAGAAAAGAAAAAAAACACCGTAGTGTTTGGGTGCACCCCATTCTTCAAAAACGTAAAAAAAAATACGGGGAATTTCACCAGCTGACCCAGGAGCTCTGCCTGGACAGCGCGAGGTTCAAAGCCTATTTCAGACTTGACAAGGACCAGCAGGATTATATTTTAGGAAAAGTTGGCTTAGAAAAATAATGGGGGCTTGACAAATCATAAAGTTCAGGAAATCCCTGGACCACAATGATGGGCGAGGAAAAGGCAAGGAAGCTAATTGGTTGAATCTTGTCACATGACTCGCAGTGCGCTTGTGGCATGCTGAAAAGTTGAGATGTTTTCAACTCGAAGCGGCGCGGACATGCCTGAAAAACCGCGTGCGTCACTTCCGTTATGAGCAGGGCTGCCACGCATCTACATTTGAAATAATGGACTTGGGTGCGCAGAAGACGCGATATGTCAACGGCCCCTTACGCGGCATGATTTCAGCGTATGAGCATTAGGTCCAAGGCTATAAGCCCCACCTGGTTCGCTTTAAGCCCTAGCGCGCACTGGCCAGTGGAAAAGCGGCAAACGGATGAAGATGGCAGACGACAGTACATTCGCGAGATGGACGTAAGGGCAGAGAGAGAGAGGAAAAAACACACGACTAGTCGACTTCTCACCGGGAGCGTCGACTCGTGCCTCTGTAATCGAGTATCAGAATCTTGGCTATCCCTTCTGGTTGCATTCACTTCTGTGTTTTTTTTTTTATATATCATCAAGCAAAATTATTCAATCAGCAGCAGAAAGCAGTTACCTGCTCTGCATACAACAACAATGAACCTTTTAAAAGAGGAGCGCAATTTTGAAACAAGTATTTTCTGGTGATTGCTGAGCCAAACTGATGGTTTAATCTGGGTATGTTTTTACAGTAACATAGTTTTGATTATTGCTTTCTCCTGCACATCCCACAAAACAATGATTTCCTTGTTTTTTAAGTCATTTCAAACACAGCAAGTGATGAGGTGAGACTATGAACTTGTGTAATTAGATCCAGGTGTGTGATCTTGTGAACTCTCTGACCAATAATAGTCTGGCCTACTTGTTATGCTGTTACCATGCAACCTAGATACAGCTCACGGCCAAGATCTTAGTCAAACCAATTAAACAGGGTTGTCAATTAAACCTTGCTGATTACATTGTCTCATTTTAGTTTAACTGCGCGTCTTAGAGGACTGGTGTGCACGTAAACAGATCAAGTTATTTAGAGCACACCATTACACAGTACAAAGTGTGCAAAATACACTTCGAAGTAAATAACAATAATATCACAAATTCTTCAGAATAGTTATAAGCTGGGTTAGTACCCATTGTAGTATTTTGATGTTTGGGTTTCCCTGTAATATTATTTAGCTCAAGCTACGTTACAATTACTTCTGAGCAGTTTGTATCATGTCACATTTAAAAGGTCACAGCTTTTTCAAGATTCAGCTTGCATTCTGTGCAGTAAGGGGAAAGTCCATATTTAGATATCAGTAGTGCGCGGATGACGCTCTTCCCATTTCTTCCTCAGCTCCGGAATCTTTCCTGAAAGCCCCAGAATTCATTAGTCTGGCACAAGCATCCTGACAGCTACTGCGACGCCTCTATGCTGACATCTCATATTTATTTATTTATTTATTTATTCACATTTTTTAATATTGCCCTAAACATCCTCGGGCTCATCGCCCTATGCTTCATAATGTACTCGGCTCCTTTGCTTAAATATTTCAGAAGTGGCTATTAAAAAATAAAAAGCTAGGTGACAAACGTTGCTGGCATGCTAATACCCATGCACTACAAATGAAACCTGCTTGTTAATCTGCTATGACTTAGTTTGCTTTTATTCGAGCACTGCTATGGCTTTTGATAATATAATAAAGTTTCTCCTTTTGCTGTGATCTTAGTGCAATAACTCCTGGTTAGTGTCTAGGCATGTGCCATTATGAACATTTCCCAGTAATTACGTAAACTTTTATTATGGTTTTATCACAATGTTATGAGGGAAAATTATGTATGAGATGTACTGTAGTGTTCTGAATGTCATTGTTTTCGCAATAATTGTGGTTGTAGTGCTTGTATATTATGGGGGTTTCTGTCTTGATGTTTGTATAATGGTTCTGTATTTATTATTGGAATCCTAGTTTTTGATAGTCTTCAGCGTCTTGTCTTTATTTTTTATAAACCAGGTGGTAGAGGTTGGGTATGAAAGGATAGTACTGTGGCCTTTATCCTGAGGTGTAAAGAGGATCAGAACAATTACAGAGTAAAACAGAAACATCAAATAAAACATGGGATCACAAACTGAAACTGAAACTACATTGGTGTTCCAGAGAGTCCGCAATATTTTGGGTGAGTTGAGTATTTCAGTAAACTTTATTATTAAATATCCTTCTGTCTGTTAGCGTCACACAAAGATGCTACAAAGCAGTAGTTATTTTACAGAGTGCTTATGGCTATAAGAAATCTATATGAGACAGCAATCAGAAACTTTCATTGTGTTGACACACAAGACAAACTAATAATTGTTTGTGACAAGAGCATGTTAATTTGCTCCTAGTCTTAGTCACAGAGCCACCATTGAGTAACCAAAAAAAGAAGGGAGAAGGGACTGAATGATCTCAAGGCTCAAATGACCTGCGAATGTGCTGGGTATATTTTTTTATCCAAACCATGTCAATGTAAGAGATTGAGCATTTTTTTATTTTTTCTAATTAAAAATAATCTTAACCTGATGGGGAAAAAAAGTTTTTCTTACAAGAATGGATAAGATGCATAACTTTTAGTCCTGAAGCATGCGCTTCTCGTATACATTCATAGGACCTCTATAATCATGTATAATGAAATCTGTATTTTATAAGCAACACATCACATTCTGTAAATGCAGCTTTGGCTTAGTAAGAGTCAGTGAGTTACTGCCCCCCTCAGTGGTCCAGCGGTAAAACTTTTTCTTTAGGACAGCAACCAAGCAATCCTATTTTGCATTTCTTCATGAATATGCATCAAGTTGTTATTGTCGTTTTATTATTTAAGTTTGTGCAGTGTGCAGTTTGGCAATAGTGTTTGTATGTAAAATTGGCTATAAAATAAAAATGGAAACGGAAAAGTCCAGAAAACGAATGTTGAATCGTGACAGATTTGGGGGATTAGGATGTTGTTGATATTTATTTATTTATGTATCTCTGTTGTTGCAAGTTGCATCAGGTTATTCACATTTTGGTCTATGAATAGAATAAATTGTAGATCTAATTTGACCTTTTCTGTAAGTGTGAAACAGCATTCAGCTGGCATAATGATCAGCATGGGAAAAAAATAATCACGCTAATGTGCTGGGTAATTTAAAGTGGACTAGTAAAGATTTTGCTTGGGTTTAGAACTTGTTCGATGCCTCCTTTCCTCTGAAAAAACATGCCTGCTTTCCTCTGTCTGATAATGGAAACCTTTCCTTTAATAATAGCAAATGTATTGGAATTAGCTTGATTAGCAAGTTATTAGCAAGGGATCTGTATGCAGACATTTCAGGAGAGTGAAGCTGGAAAAAAACTCTCGTACTCTCTCTTTTGCTTTTTCACTCACATTAGTCTACCCCCCCCACCCACACACACACACACACACATGCTCGTAATAGATGAATGGAGTGAAATGCTGCATCAAGCAGCTGTCATGAAACTTTGCCCCTTTTTTTTTGCAAAGGGAACAAGGTTTTTGCCATGGTCTGCTAGTCAGTTCATTATGTGTAGGGCAGAAATACATGGATTCAATTAAAGTTGGCTGTCATTTGACCTGTATTAGTTCTGTAAGGAATGAATGGAAGATTGAGCAAACAATGTGACATTGTGGAAAAAGTAGTACACATTTTACTCACGGATATTGGCTTCTATCAGACTGATAAGGAAACAACATACAATGAACTAGAAGGACCCACGTTAAGACAATTCTTCTCACTTTATTATTATTTTCAAAATAAATAGTACAGTCGGTGTAAACATTAATAATACCGTTATTTGTTCCCAGTCCACCTACAGGCAGTATTTAATCATTGTAAACACTGATACTGCCATCTTTCATCCCCTGTTCATACTGTCTACATACAGTTATCTAATCGTTGTAAACACTGACACTACCATTTTTCATTCCTTGTCTATACTGTCCACATATGGATAGCATGTCATTATTATAAATAATACTACCATTGTTCATTCACAGTCCATATTGTCCACATACAGGCAGTGTGTCATCATTATAAACATTCATAATGCCGTAATTTATTCCAATTCCCTAAAATCCACTTATAGACACTGAGCAGCAAATATTGCCTATTTTGAAATAATTTTGTATTGTTATGACACAATAAACAGCAATTGTAGATGTTCAGCCCACCCATTCACACTGACGTTACAAAGAGTGTTTCTGTGATGCGATACAGGGTAGCCAATCAGAACAATTATCATTTTAAAAGTTGCAAACAATATAAAAAGCTTGTTTAAAGTCAAATGTAAAATGAGCTACAAATGTTTGTGGTTCATAAAACCTCAGAAATCTCATAAGTATTTTATAAAGATAAAAAATGTAGCAATCATGGAATTGTATAATACACACTGAATTTCCTTCTATTTTTGTATAGTTCTTTCTTGACATGCTGACTAAACCATAGATCCACCTGCTTGTGTTTCTACAATCTAATACTGTGTCCACTGTGAATGCCACACTCAGAAAAGTATGTTTTTTTGGAGGTAGACTATCAAAAAATGTGCTAACACAGCTGTAAATAAATGACTACTTATGGATCTGCCTCATGATGGTTAATCTATATTGCATGTTTCCATTATCTGTTTCAAAAGCATTTGCTGAATTGGTGTCATTTGGATTTAGCTTTGGGTTATATATAAAATCTATTTAAAAATGGAATGAATTAGCCGCTGGTTACATACGTGCGTTTAGTACTCAAAATCACTAAAATGCAAAAGTATATCTGATGTTTGTATTAGAATACAGTCCCGGATGGCTGTCAGTTCATTCCAATGAAATTGCCAGTGTTAATTAATTTGGCTGGTCAAAAGTATATACTATGGCATCCAAACTTTAATAGAATGTGTTTAACCTACTGAGTCCCATGGCGGTGCAGTATGTAGTGCTCCTTGTGGTGGCGTGGGTTTCCTCCAGCATCTTTGGTTTCTCCCACAATCCAAAGACATGTGTGTCAGGGGAACTGGTTATTCCAAATTGACCGTAGGTGTGTGTGAGTGCATGATGTGTGTGTTTGTGTGCCATGCAGTGGGCTGGAGCACCCCTGGACAGGCTCTGGGTCCCTGCAATCCTACCAAGGATTTAGCGGTTACAGAAAATGAATAAATGAATGAATTAATTAATTAATTAATGTTTAACTTACTAATCCACACACTCCACTGGCTGTCAAAAAAAGGGCCTTACATTACTTAAAAATCAGCACTATAATTGCCACCTCAAGCAGCAATAAGGAGAGAGTGAGGTTTATTTCTCTTTCATTTGTTTGCTTGCTTATATTATATTTAATCTTTGATCAACGTTTTATTCATTTACACACCGTGATGCTCCTTTATTATGGACGATAATGCTGTGAAGACTCCTCTGTGGCTGCTGGAGATGGACTCGAGGCTAACCTTCATCGTGCCCCTTGGTGTAAAATGTAGTGGTTTATTTTGATTTTTTCCATCTTGTTCAGTTGAGAACTGCTTTATTCTGTGTATAGCATCGTCAGTGAGAAAGCAGGGTAAGAGAAAGACTCCAGGGAAAAGCCAGAGAGAGCAGGGCAGCATGACCTGAAAATGTATTGATTTATATTTGGGCATAAACTGTCTGACCATTGTTGTTTTTTTTTTTCCCTCAAAACCACTTTTTATTCCAGCTAGAAACTGCATTCATAGCACTACATATGACCACAATAAACACAGGAGCTCAGCACTTGTTCAGTATTATTGTACAAGTGTCTAATTAGCAGAGACATGCATTCTGTGTTTATATCTACAAACATGAATTAAATTGCTTAAACCTCAAGCCTTAAACTTGCCTGGACAGATCTTCAAAATGAATTGCTTAATCTTGAAACCAGCAAAATGCCTAGGTATTTCATGTGCAGATGAAAGGCTGATGCATTTATATTTGGTTGATCGTTTAAAGGGCTCCTAGCTCTTTTTTATTTTCCAGAAGTCCACATTTTGTGTTCGAAGTACTAAAAAAGTCAGTTTTTTTTTTTTTTACACGCTCATGTTTAACCTTTTTTTCTAATTGTATTAAATAGGCCGTTCTGATTGGCTGCCCTGCATTGTGGGTCATTTAAAAACAGCAGTCTGGGCTGAAACACTCTTTATAACATCATCATACATGGACAGCGCGACACTGCCATAGACACAATAAAGGGGTATTTGTAAATGTATGTTTGTGACATCACAAAAACAGACTTTCCATAAATAGACTGGTCTAGGAAGTGCATTGTATGTTTTGAAACGTTAACAGTGTTCATGTCCAATATGTATTTTCCTTTAGTGAAGAAAATTCAGGTTTACATTATATGAGACCCTTTAACTATATGTTACTGCTGCCACCACAAAACCCTTTATTTCTGCTGGGACTTTGAAAGAGAAGGAAGAAAAGATTCTTTACTTTGATGTGCATTATTTTCCAAGTAATTTCACTTCATTCACCATGAAATGTCCACATACTGTAAAGGGCAGCTGGCATTTTCAAATGGCATAAAAAGTTATGAGGTTTTGACAGTGGCGAAGTGACATGTTAATTTATTACCAGAGTAATTATTTGCTGCTAGAGGGAGATAAATCAGGGAAGAAATTGAGAGAGAGGAAGTTGGTTGTTTTTTTTTTTCCTTTTTGTAGAATGTACTGTCCTCTTCCAGAACCAAAACCTGCTTACGGCTGGCTCTATCTCTGTGACTGGGAGAGAGGGCTTTTCCTTCTGATGCCCTTGTGATTCTCTTCTGTTATCTCTCCACCCAGGCGAGCTTGTGCCAAGTCTCCCCCCCCCCCCCCACACACACACACTATTTCTTGCTTTATTTATTCAATGGGTGAATGGTTTGTCCTCTGATGCGGTGGCTGCATGCGCAAGGGTGGGAGAGGCCACCGGGAGAAGGAAGAAAGCTCTCTTTGTGGGGAGAGATCTGAGCTCCAAGCACTAAGCCAAAGGTCCCCAGCTCAAAAGGGGCTATCGTAGTCTTAAGCCTGCCTTGCTGTTAAGGAAGAGCACTGGCTTGCTTCTAAATCTCTGATTTAGAGTTATTGCCTTGCTCGGTAGGAGTTGATTAAGTGATAAGAAACTGCAGTTAGCCAAGGCTCTGTAACTTGAGCAGGTCTGGAGATCGGCCATAATGAATATCTGCACTTCGATCCATAAGATATGTTTAGGGAGGGAGCTGGACTGAAGGGTTGGGTCAAATGAAAGGAGTTGAGAGGATGTTGTTGTAATCGTTACTTTTAGTAGTGTTGTAACTTGTGCAAGTTGCATTTTTCACCAATAAAGCATGGTGTAACTCAAAATGAACTCAAAGCCTCACAGAATTTCTGCCACAAATGCAGAACATTTGATTGTTGCCACATTATTTTTCTTAGTAGATGATAATTGAATGAATTACTGTTGTGTGTAAAGTCTAACAAAAACAATAGAACTTTCATATTATAGTCATTATTTGACATTAAAACAAGCAGAAGTGAAGACTAAATCTGTTCAAACAGAATGCAGATAGTACATAATTGTTAAAAAAAAAATGTTATTACAAATTAAATGGCATCAAAACATACATTTTTCTCTGAGATAAGTTATTCTCTGAACTGTTTTAGGTGATCTGTGTACATTGCTGCCAAATGATTCACTGAGTAACATCTAGATCCTGGAGCAATAACTGTTGCCGGGCTGAAAGTGAAACATCTACCAGAACATCTCTTTCCTCTTCCTGCTGTGAGAAATGTGAATTAACACGATACAGTATTCTCACTAATGCATGGGAGGTTCAGAGGGACTTGGTGACTCAGAAAGTCTCCCACTGTCTTGTGTTTGAACACAGACCTCTCTTCTCTCTCGCTCTCAGTGATACCCTTGATCAGTTTCAGCAGAGCTATTCAGCTGGCCTTGTAAAACTCCCTCTGTGCCACAGTGATAGCTCTCCTCCAAGCTTCATCCTCCAGGGCCCACAACTGGCTAAGTCTCAGGGCTCAGTGACTAAGTTGATGGGGGTGAGGCAGAGGTAAAAAGTTGACAGATCTTGTGCTGATTAATTAGCTTAACCTCATGGTCTTCTCTCATTTTGTTTAACACATGGCCAAGCTTGAAAATGTAAAATCGCAGGCAGATAGCTTAGATTGTAGTTTTTTCATGATTTTGTGCTCCGATTGCCTTTTAATACACACTGTATTTTTTCTGTTTAATGTTAAAAATGTTACATTATCAGACCAACATTTTGGAAATGTATATTTTCTTAAGGGGTGGTTGTAGCCTAATGGGAGACACTTGACTGTGACCCTGATGACCACAAAGTTGCAGGTTCAAATCCCCACTTTCTACTGCTGTGTGCTTGAACAAGACAACCCTCAGTCACAGTAACTAATGATTGTAAGACCCTCTGGATAAGGGTATCTTACAAATTCCCCTTTACCATTACTTTGCTTGCCTTCATTGGTGGATGTCTTATATTTAGTGTACGAAAGTACTTCTGTTTTTCAAAACAAAGATTCTGTTGTGACCCTGCAACAGTGAAATTGGGTTGTGGGACATTATTTACATATACAGAATGGACCTGTATCCAAATTACTCTCCTTGTCCTATTCCCACAGACCCATATAGATAGACAGATGAGGTTATTATGTGTTTGTTGGGATTTGTGTGATGAAGGGAGTGTAAACAAATCTTTGTGCTTGTATTGCTGTATGTCATACCCATCATGAGACATTCCAAGGGTCATTCAGTTCAGACCGCAAGGAAACAAATGACTGTGTAGGAATGACCGGAGAGCTTTGATGAATGTCCCACATTTCCGTTAAATGACTGTAGTCAGGCACACATTAGAGCATAATGGCAGTGACATTAAATATTCAGCAGCATTCTGATTAATGCTTTCCCCCCTCATCAAAATACCAATTCATGCCGAGAGTGATGGAAAGATTATTTCAGTTCTTTTTCCCCACTCCATGCTTTGCTTTGGCATGAAATGAAGACTTGGGGGTGGGTGTTTGGGGTCAGCTCTGTGTCTGTGTTCACATGTTCCCCTGTACTGTGCATCATATCTTTTGGCGCACAGGGCCGCAAAAGGTGGATGAAGATAAAACTGAGGTGATCATTACAGCAGCTTAGCTCCCTACTCATTGTGTGGGATGGTTATGAAATTGCTCGAGAATGTTTTCCCATTCAGTTGAAATGCATCTGCCATAGCCGTGAAATCTGTCTAAATTGCATGATTTACTTCTGTACATTTAATTTTAGGCATGATGCTATGGGTTGCTTTTTAAGGCTTATGGAAATGGAAGTAAGTCGACACCTTTGTTAAAAGCTTTTTAGCCCAGTGATTTAGTCACAGCGCTGCCATCAGTGCTCCTCTTAGGCCTCACCTCATCGCTTTTAGTGATATTAATTTTATAACCTAAGTTTTCCCAAACCGTACATCTTAGCTGTTGCAGGTCAATAACTCAAAATTAGTCATCAAAGGTATTCCCAACACTGGGTGAGGTTGATAAAATTCAATATTATAATACATTTTCCCGTGTTTACATTATGGATTCATATGACGTTTGGTTAATGAAGACGTGATATTATGAAATGATGTATTATAACATTATCAGTACATGTTTGTTTATCTACTAATGTATAGATTTACTGTGGTAAATGTTATACTTTTGTTCATCCAGGAAGACATGGTACCAATTTCTGCATTTTATAGATGGCAGGGATTTACATAAATCTGATCTTAAGTTGACATTGGGTTACAAATCCCACATCGAAGTGTCTCTAGTTAAAAATAAACATCAGCATTGTTGTACTGCCGCTCCACCTCAGCACTATTTAACAATTTACTTTGGAAAAACTGTTCAGTTCTGGATACAGACATGGCATGTTTGCCTCATACTCAGCTGCCAAAATGTCCCCCTCCCTCTGTCTTTGTTCGTGTGCTGTGATACGGCAACAAAGGTATGCTGAGCTTCCTCAGTCCCCGGTCATATTTTAATATTAATGGTCAGGGTCAGCGTCCATGTTAAGATCCTGCTCATTTTAGCAGAGATGATTGCCCCAATGAAAGATAAATCTGCTGCTTTATGATATATTGCAGAATGTTCAATTGGAACGAGTTAGTATAGTCGGGATTGTGAGACTAATTGGTTCTGAGGAAGAATCAGATAATTTTAATATCCATAGGCAATATTTGACCGAGCTCTTTGAAGTGGTATTGCTTGAAGGTCTTCGTGTCATCTGTGCAGATTGGTCCGACAGAGAAAGAGAGAAAGAAACAGAGGGGAATAGAAATGCAATATTATACAGGTTTATTGCTCAATTTTCCTCTGAAAATCACACCTTTTTCAAACACTTTTTGTCCATTGCTTGCAACAGACCATTTCCCATTCCACTGGGAAAAAAAATAGATCAAATCAGAAAACTATGTGTGTACATTTTTTAACACCTAGCTAAAAGTCCTGCAGTTTTTGTATGATTCTGGAAAGGTCACTTTTTATCGTCGTGCTTCTTGCCAGAACTGATGCTAAATGGATCACGTGGTGGTGCTTGTTAAAGGTCCAGTGCTGAGCTGAAGAAAAACCAAGGAACATTGGAACTCTGGTTTAATTAACCTGCTCAGTGATTTAATTAAATTGCTCTAACCTATCTCTGAATTGTCAGGTAGGACATATTATGAACATTGTATAAACATAATATAAAGGTCCTTAATAGAGAAACTTAATAGAGTGCCATTGTAATCTATTCTTGGTTGCATAGTACCAGAATTTCAAAATTCATGATGTTGTATTGCCATAAAGCAACATAAGTGGTATTTTGATTTGGCACACAGATGCAAATCAGGATGATATTACATGTACTATAAACACAGAAGTAATGACATCAGAAATGTGATGTTGTGGTGCCCATTAACTGCTACTGACAGAATTGTCCAAGTAGAGTTAAGTGTGCAAACATTACAATAGTGCAAAATGAGAGAAACAATAGTATCCAATGGACAAAGAAGTGCAATTTGGAGTTGAGTCATCTGGTGATGTTCTTCATGGTTGTTTTCTCCTCTTTATTCATTCATTTGTATACTAAAATTATTCTGATTTGTCGATTCGCAAATCCTGTATTTGGTTAAATCAGTGTCACCAGTGTCATTCAAAAAGCAATGCAGAATGAAACTCATTTGTCCAAATTTTAATGAACTCAGTCTAGAAAGTGTGTACATGGATGTACAAGAATTGTACTGACATTGAAATGCTGAATGATGAGCACTTAGTCATATTTCCTCATAGTTACATTTGATTGACTCCTTTCATCTCATTTTTGAAGAACTCCCTCTGGTGTGCACAGATTACTGTACCAGGTACCTTGAATTGTTTTTTATTTCTAATTACTGACAGGACTGATGTAGGGGGGGAAAGGGGTTGAGAGGTAGGCTCTGAGAGCTATTAATTTAAAATTTTCAACACATGTGTTGTTAGAGACCCTCACCCACCTCTTTTGAAGCTGCTATCCAGAGTTGATTGATTTAGCAGTTGAATTTTTACGCAGCTGTAAGACATTATTGAGCTGGGCTACAGGGAGAAATGGCGTTCCCTGTTGATGACCCTCAGGTCATAGTGAGAAACAGTGTGGGCCTGCCAGTGCATGAGTTTGCTGTAATGAATGACATGTCAGCAGGGCTCAACAGGGCAGTTAAGGGCCCTTGGCCTGCCCCAGCCCTGCCCTGGATCACAGCATTCGCACGCCTTTTCCACT
The DNA here is from genome assembly GCA_037577145.1 of Brachypetersius gabonensis. Lineage (NCBI taxonomy): Eukaryota > Metazoa > Chordata > Actinopteri > Characiformes > Alestidae > Brachypetersius > Brachypetersius gabonensis. The sequence goes on from JBBJLR010000145.1 coordinate 11,846,299, forward strand.
CCACTCCTTCAGCCCTTGTCCATCACTCAAAGAGCTTAGTGATATGAGCCCTTTTCTGACATAAGTGCTCCATTTTGCACCGTTTTCATGGATGCCATTGAGCCTTTTTCTACAGTTGAAACTGCGAGTGATTATACCAGTTCAAGCTTTGAGGATATCATTATCTTAGAAAGGCCTTGAAAGAGATGTTGGTAGAAATATATATCACAATATATACAAAATATTATACACATAGATTATTTCCGTCTTAATTATTTACGTCTACGTCTATGAAGCAAGCATGTTCTTGCTCCATATGCTCACAAAATGCCTTTGGGGGGAAGAAGAAAAGGTAGGATGTGATCTCTTTAAAGGTATCCAGGGCCATTAATTCATATGGGAAAAACCTGGGAGAGCAAATGAATGTGATTTAAGGTTTAAAAAAACTACTAATTGCTGGTCAAAGCTGTGGGTGGAATATCTTGTCTTCACTGGAATCTGAGACTAGTGAGTAGACTGTGGTGGTAACTACTAGTTTGAAATGAACGATTTGAGTCTGTGGCTATTGGGCTTTGTGTAAACGGCCTGTCTGTCCTTTTCTGATCCACTGTGAATATTAGCTATTTAGAACCGTGGTGTGTGTGTACGTGAAGTTGTTACTCTTACACATTCACAGATTGTGTCGTTTTTCAATCTTAGTGTCTTCTTTGAGGTCACATGGTATGTAAGAGTTGATCTCCTTTCACAACCGCCATGCACTCGCCACACCACCTGCTGGCTTTTCTATCAGAGCTTTGCTGCTTGATTGCTTCCGATTCGATTCTAGATTGCGTCAGTCAAGCAGTGCGGCGAGTGGACAAGTCAGTCTGCTTCCTATTTATGAACAAGTGTAAAGAAGATGCTGGCACTGGTCTTTGTGACTGTCCAGTTTCACCTCTGGTCAAAATTTGTGAAGTCTGTAGGACATAGACAGATAAAGAGGGAATTAGAGATATGTGGGTATAGATGGAAGCAAATTACTGGGTGATAAATGTATTGGCCCATATAATTTTTTTTTTAAATAAAACCTTTTACATACATAAACAGTATTGATGTCTCAAAACATACAATTTGCTCCCCAGTCCATATAACCCGTTTATATGTATTTATGCATATTTTTACCTTTTCAGCCTATAGCAGTTTAGCTCTGCTGATCCATAGTGAAGTTTTGGGTTTAGAATTGACTGCTTTTGGAGGGACACTATAAAGTAGCCAAAACAGAGGTTATTTAAATATTTTGGACTAAAAGTCACAATAAGAAAAAACTTTGCGAATGCAGTTCACAGTATATTTATATATTATCTGTATGGACACAGATGCCTCCAGAATGTGTGACTCAAATTTAATTTGTTACCCTGAGATATCTTAATCCACACAGTGGGGTGTCATATTGGATACTACAAAGTTAACATAATTATTCTCTATAAGCAAAAAACGATTAACTTTTTTATTAGCTTGAAGTCTGTTGCCTCTATGCCTGACTAGTAAAGTCCCAAGCTCATTACCCAGAGTAGTGTAACCATGTCTCTCTTAGTGAACAGACGGTCCCTTATAAATAGCAGGGTCTGTTTGAGTGCGAGAGTGGAACTCTCCTCAGCAGCAGATTGTAAAAGGGGGGGAAATGCATGCAGTTTGGTCCTGCTGGGAGAGGGTATGGTGTTGATAGAATGTGGGTTTTTTGATAAGGAAGTGTTCTTGTGCGAGTGGTGCGTCTGGCTGGGTAGATATGGAGGGAACAGAAGGCCTTTACTCTGGGTTATTGAGCTGCACTATTAGCAGCTGGGCTGTGCTACAGCCAGCTGAATGTTGCCACACACATTCTGAAGAGAGGCTGAAGATGCAGTATGCGATTCGGAAGATTTGGAAGCTGCACTCTCCGACTTTATCCATAGACTCAGTCTGTTCTTTCCACAGTTATTTGATCTAAAATGTGCCATCCAGTTTATTACCAGCATACAGATGAAGAACGGCATAGTGTCTGAAGTGTTACTGAATTGGTTCGGTCAATTTTTTTCTAAAAGGGTATCATTAAAATTAAGATAAGGTGAAATACTTGCCAGTGTATTCATACAGCTTATTTTCTTCTATTAGTTAAAAAAATGTGTTTAAGTAAATATTTTCAACCTGCAGTCTAAAATGTGTTTTGAGGTCTTTGTGCCTATGCATATCATATGTTATCAAATCATATCATATTCAAGGTCTATTGTAAGTCTTGTAGCAATACCTGTACTATTATTTTGCATCATTTAAAATACCATCTATCCATCAAACTGTGTCAACAGACCAATAGCAACAGTCTAACATAAATTATATACAGGATGGTCTGTACAGGATATTAAATCTTGTTCCTTTAACTTATTTATATTTATATTCTAGATCTTTTTAGAGATTTGAGGGTTTTTTTCCCTACAGTGACGATTTAGCGCTTTGAAGCTCAAAGCTGAACTGACCCGGCCTTACTCGACCCGACTGGTACTGTCAAATTTGAGATCTAAGGTCACAGACGAGTTTTTTTTACACATGTGATTTATTACACACTTGTAATACACTTATAGTGAAAAGTCATCCGAAATGGGCATAATATATTTCACGTTATCCTGTAGACATATGGTGTAATTTGGTGCTGTATGGTTCCCTAAACCACATCAAGAAGTCTTTGCCAACTTAATGACAAGCTTGATGTGGCTTGAGTTCTGAAATGCTTTAATAATGTATTTTTATAAAAGCTTAAGGTGACTATTGACTACTAACGTTACTTCAAGTAATCTTGAAGCTTCAGTGCCAAACAAAAGAAAGAAACTTTGGACTCCAAACATGTCTTAACTGATGGGGTAAGTGGAAGTCTGTGTAAACTTGATTATTCGCCAAACTGTTGCTTTAAAAGAGAATAAAAGAGTAAAGGGTGTAAATGCCTTGTTAAAGAGAGTTAAGGAGATTTACAAAAGTGCATCCAAAAAGGGGCAGGGAGTAAAAACTGACAGCTGATCATCATGTGATATAAAGTCTTTTGTCATCCTTGGAGATGAACTCAAAGTGACATCCACTTTTTAAAAAAAAAAGATTTATGGACTGTTCTACCCATGAGAGGAGAGAGATGTTTGGTATGTCTATGCCGTCATGTGCACAAGATGGATGGGTTTGCAGTAATCATATTTAAGCACGTCTCGCATGACAGTGTGTAAAGTGACATTAAAGTAGAAGTAGATGTATCGCCAGAGCCAAGGGCTTCCCGCTGGCCTCTACAAGCCACATAGCGAGCCGGACCTCATCAACTTTGGCCTGTCTGCCCTCCCTGACCTGCTGGCAGATTACACCCATCCCCTGCCTGCGCAGATGAAGGGGGGAGTTGAACGCTGTGGGGTGTGGCGGCAGTTGGTTTTCTTATTGAGGACTCTTTCTTGGTTTCCTCACTCTTACATTCACAGATTGTGCTGTTAATATATTTTGCCATCAAACTAAATGTGAATCGCACAAGAAGTTGATCCAGGCTATAAAACAAAAGATGAGTAAATACATTTTTCAAGCTTGTATTAATGTATTTAGGCTTAAATGGCATCACATATTTGAGGATGGTTGTCTGAGGTTCAGTGGATTTAAAATTTAATACTCTGATTTGTTTTTTTGGCTGTGCAAAAAAAACTAAAATCTGTGGTGTATCCCTTTCTAAACTAATGCATTTCTCATTGTTTACTGCATACCTGCATGTTAAATGCTAACAAACACAGTACGTGTGCCATTGCAACCATCAGAAAGACAAAAGGTTGTGTCTTATCATGGTGATCATTATGCAGGTTGTCTCCAATGATAGCACGTTGCCAGAGGAAAGTAGTTACACAAAAACAAAGAGGCAAGAGTGAGGAAAAAGACAAAAGGACACACAAAGAAAGTTTGGAAATTTAATTGTGCCAGAATGCCAGGAGTTGTTTATCCTATTTTCTGTGTGAGTTAAATGATGTGTTAGACATGCGAGTTTCTGCATGTTTGAATGTTTTTTTTGTAGAGTTTAAATATCTAGAGACACATTTGCGCACATGCTAGCGTTTCATATTTCATTAATTTATACAATAAGAATCAAATCCCTCAGGTTAGATAATACAACAACAGTAAATTAGAAGAGTCTGGGTATGTTCATGTTACCAGGTTGAATCGGGGTTTTTTTCATGTTGACTAAAAAGCCACTTTGATATTTGGTCCTAGAGTGGAGATGTTTCTGGTGTGTGGCCATGCAAATGAGAACAGTCAGAGGAATTCATTAGAGATGGCGTCTATCCAATAACAGGCATCAATATCAGACAAACGTAGCAAAAAATGCTGGAATCTGATCCAATCTTCTAACAGATCTGTCCTGAAATAGCACATTTTGTCAGGCTATATGTTGTAAGTGTATTTCTAGGAATCATTTGAGCATGACAGTCTGCTTTTAGATGCTTATATTAAGTATTTCAATACCAATCATCAGATTTTTTTTTCTACTAAGAGTCATTATTGAATTGGTATGTACTCAAAGTGTCAATACTGCTACTGGAAACAAAAAAACCCCTCTAGAATTCTGTTATTTGCTTTTGGATTCATAAATGCAAAGTGTCTCGTGGAACTGGCTTGTAACACATTCCCAGATTTACTCCTGTGCTCCCTGGCTCACATTTAGCAGTCTTAAATTTCTCCACAAGGGGGCCCAATAGGCAGTCAATGTTGCATTAACTAAACTATGTATCCTTGTTTTTTATTGTGAATGCACATATTAAAAGAATAAAGAGTAACACACCACAGCACACAGTGTGAACAGCACAACATTCTTTCTCTGCATTTAACCCATTCACCAAGTAAAGCAGCAGGCAGTCAGGAACACAGTGCCTGGGAAGCAGTGTGTGGGGACGGTACACACTGCACTTGCTCAAGGGGTCCTCAGTGGTGCCACTAACAGTCCTGGGATTCAAACCCATGGCCTTCAAAGTGACAAAGACTTGTACTGCTAATTTGTACAGTTGTGGCTGCTCCCCTGGCATCGTTGATCAGGACGATCAGGATGAATTATCAAGGCAGATAGAAGAAAATCAGAGATGGGCAATAAAGCTTGTTGGTATAGTCTCAGGGCTTTTAACAGGTCCGTCGATTTCTTCATATGATATTACGTTTGTGTAAAGTTTCTCTAATTTCCCGTTTCGTTTCTTGTATCCAGACTGTCACAGTTCATCAGTACATGAATCTGTTTTGATGGACATGAACCCCACTGTAGTATGATGCAGCCAGAAATGAGGCTTTCTTAAATCCATCATGTGTGGCCCACTTATTGTGGTGGCAGTCAAGGCCAGTTGAGTTCCCAGCTTAAACTGGGGTACCACTCAGGGATTTCATAAAACCAGTGACTGTCTTTGTCAGGGGAGACAGTCTCTAAACAACTAAATGAGCTCTTAAATAGCTTTATTAAAGCCATCTGTCATAGAGCTCCTTTGTAATCAAATAAGCGGTATTGCATTGTATTTGCTATATTTGTCATTTTGGTATTAAGATTTTATTATTCAATTATGAAAGCTAATTGTGGTTACTTTTGATGCTAAAATCTCTAAATTATACATTTAATAAGACCTTTCTGATATGAGTAACTTCTTTTGGGATGAAGTTTGTTGATACGATGGTGTCACTTGCTGTCAGGTGCTTAATACTGAGCCCACTGGACTGGATGCAAGCTACATGAATTAAATCTGCAAACAGTTTTATGAATTACAGTGCAAACAAATATTTTCAGTGCATAGTTTAATTAGATGAGTGATCAAGGTCACCGATAACACTTTATTTGCACTGTATTAAGATGCTTTTTACTTATACTTAATTAACATTCAGTAAATATCTATTAAATTGACCTTAATTTCCCCTAACACATCATTTCGCCCCAAAATCTAGTCCTAACCCTAGTCCTGGTCCAAATCCTATCCTCAACTGTGTTTCACTAGACAGTTTGCAAACCATTTGAACAAAGAGGACAATACTGAACCATCCAGATAATTGTGTAAGTGTATGTTTTTAGAGAATTTACTGATTTTTCACTTTTATGTTATTCTCTGTGTCTTTTATTTGTATTAGATTTATGGAATGGCAGTATTTGTGTTTTGTTTTTATGTGTTTCACTTTGCTTTCTTTTAGTTTTAGGGCCTGTTGTCAAGGAACTATTATTGTTGTAATCTATCTCTCTGTTATCAACACACTCCAGTGTTGCACTATAAAGCTAGGTGGTTTGCCCTTGATCTCCACAACACAGAGGTGCAGTGTCTACAGGCATTTGTTCTATCCAGGCACAATGCCAGCTGATCCCACAAATGGGCTCTCCCCTATGATAAAGAAAGCAAGTTAATTAATTGTGGTGTATTACTGGAACATAGACAGTCATTGACCAACATGTTGGGTCATCCTAACGCCTGTTGTTGTAGTTGAATTCATAAAAACTCATATCAACATTTTTTTACAGCTACTACAAACAAAGTGTCTGTGTGTTTTAATAGAGGCTTACATCTTTAGTATTTGTCAAAAACAACAGTGATTGAACTTTTCATAGTCATCTTTTATTACGGTTGCAGGGGTGTTCAGGATTTACCCAAAGTAGAAAATCACCTTTAACATACTGGGAAATTATAGTTATTTTGTAACCAAGCAACCTGTTTGAAAACACCACAAAACTCAACAGAAGTAACGGTGTCAGAAAAATTTCTTTTTGTGAGGCCTTAGAAGAACCAGTTTCAATGGATGATTCATAACAAAACCTTTTTTATTAACACATTTGTGTGAGTAGAACTTTTAAAGTTACAAAGAATGTCTGTAAAATGTAAAGTAATTCTTCTGCAAGAACCTTTACCAGCGGCAGAGTGTGAATGTCAGAGCTAGACTTTTGGTTCATCCGGCCACAACATGGTCAAAAACACCTCTAAGACAATGCAAATTTCGGCTATGCTAGCATCCCTGTGGTGTTACTGTAGTATTTTATTAAGAAAAGTAATGTCATTGGACAGGAACTTTTGTTGTTTGTTTTTGACCATTATAGATATAACATACACATTCACAGATATGTTTATGTTTCTGTTCACCAACTTGAGACAGCTGTACCTGCCCTAGATACTACAGAAAGAAAAACTCCTGCTTAGTTTATTTTCCTCTGGGTATTCTAAAGCTTTTACCATGGTGTTTCTAACCAAAGGTTTTCTGATGAAATTAGATTAACGTCTCAGTACCTGTTTGGGCTTAATGCACTTAATTAATTAAAAATTACTGAAATTAATTCTTTCAGTTCCTGGAAATCATTATTAGGCTTAGAAGTCCCTGAGGGTACCCCCCCCCCCTCCCTCCCTTTACATTATGTGCAGTTTCTTTATACGTTTAAAAGGATTGATCTCCATCTCATTGTGTGCCACCATACTAGTTGTTGAAAAGCTTCAGAAAATCCTCAGTGATTTTTTTTTAAGTTATCCAAAAGTTTTTTGTCGAATGCAGACAGTCGTTGTCATCTGTGGGTGTCTACAGCTGATATTGTAGAAAGTGCTGACTCATTTTTTGAAATGGAAAATGTCTGAGACTATAGAATATATAATAAAACAAACTCTGGTTTGAGAAGTACACCAGGCATACACAGAATGATTTTTTCTTGAGTTTCAAGAAATGTGGGTTTTAGTATGAAGAATGACTCCTACTTTTCTTTTTCCTGTTTTTGTAGCTCGACTTCAAAAGATGAGTGTTTCTTGACAGGTCCTTGCAAACGGCATATAATATTAGGGAGCAGCATCTTTTCTGCAATAGCCTATATTTAAGGCCCCCAGCTTAAACTGTGTTCCAGAACCCTCATGCCTGTTTTGATTTTAAACACCCAATTGACTTTGCAGAATATCAAAGTTTATTGTATTAGTGAGCTTTGAGAGCTTTAATCCTGTAATTGGTATCCTGTGTCCCCAGAGAACAGGCTGCTTATTATAACTATACAAACAAAGTAGGGCTTTTTTCCCAAGAGCTCCCCATTGTGAAATTCTCTCCCATTCAACATTGAAATGCCTCTGCTTTAAATCTCTTTTAAAGACATGCCTGATAAGTATGAATACACTTTCAATATTATACACTGTACCACTTGAATTGCATTATCTTGGAGGGCTGGGAGACTTTTATTGGGGGGAAAAAAAATCAAGTGCTATGACTGAATGTTGCAATCTGTACTGCCAGTAAAGGCAAAAGTACTTTTAAAAGATGAGTTTCCACTTATTCAGTGCACAAAGCAATTTCGCCCACTCCAGAGCCAGCATAGACTCTGTCTCCTGCAATCAGTCTGAAACAGATGCCACCAGAGAAGCGTTCTGAACGGGTCCTTCCATGTCTCTCTCGCTCCAATCAAACCTTAAATGGTTGAGGCAGCCATATAGCTCCCTGCCCCCACCCCCACCTTTTATATCTGCCGTCAGTTGGGAGCCCACTGCACTCGGCACGTTTAGCATTCACAACCAAGTATTTTTCCTTCAGAAAGAGAGAGAGAGAGAGAGAGAGAGAGAGAGAGAGAGAGAGAGAGAGAGAGAGAGAGAGAGAGAGAGAGA
>JBBJLR010000145.1:11889858-11918007 GCA_037577145.1 Brachypetersius gabonensis
CATTAAATTGCAGTTGTCTTGTAGCCTATGCCTACCCCCTTCACTCACTCACACACACACACACACACACACACACATACACACACACACACAGGACATTTCCATTTTGTCAAAACGGTACTCTATCCTTTTAATCAGGAAACATTCCACTGTTTGGTGCTCTTGATAATTAATTGCCCGAGTTGATTAATTATACCTACACAGAGTGCAAAAATCCTCGAACAATTAGTTATAGGAATGAGCTGAGGCATCCTTGCAAGGGCTTGATCAAAAAGGCAGACACGTTTCCTTTTTGATGAGAATCAAAGGAAGTGGCACTGCAGTGGAGGTGGGCAGCCGATGGTGGGGCACATTAGTGTGCAGTCTGTCGCTCTTAGTCCGGACCCGCCAGCGCAGCCCATCCATACCAGATTAGGCTTGCGATCAATACACAATTGAGCTGCAGGCTGATCTTTAGGTTCCGCTGATGACATTAAAGCGGCGGGGTCAGAATTTCATCAAAGTTTATGAAAGCAGTCACCGAACCCTATTGCTGCTTGGGGTGGGTGGAGAGGGGAGCGAACATAATCATATTCTTTTTTTCCCCTTTCTTTTTCTTTCATCTTTTGTTCAGGTTCATTTACAAAAGCAATCTTACCTTTGGTCGCTGTGATCTCACAAGGCAGATGATCAAAGCATGTAAAGCTTTAGTTTTAGCCATGATGGATAAGAATAGACGAGGGGAGTGTGTGACGCTGGTTGTGTACTCGATAATACACCATGGCTGTGTGTGGGTCAATATGAAAGCACACACACAAGGTACCCATGCTAAATTATATAAGACTGTCAGTTCTGTTTCTTTATGCCTCCCAGAAAGCCAACCTTTGACATCTGCCGTTATCTCTTGCTATCAGTGAAACATTGATGTGAAGCAGCAAAGTGCAGCAGAAGAACATTTTCTCTAAATTAGGTCATTTCAAAAGCCATTACAAACAAACCAAAGGTTGGCAGAGGATGATCAATTGTCAACCAGAGCACTGGAGCATAAAGTGTGAATTGGCCTCTTTTTCCAGGGCATTAGCTGGAGGTAGTAATATGAATCATCTTTTGGTTCTCATCTCTAAAATACCAATTTCACTATACAGGCCAGAGTTGTTGTTTTTTTTTTTTGTTTGTTTGTGGGGTTTTTTTCTTTACTCCAAGTGCCTCCTTCATTTTTTTCCCTTTCCAATCTCCTGGTTTGCAGTGTCATCTGTCTCAACAATAAAGTGTGACTGAAAGTGTGCCTGGAAGGCTTCTTTTTTCCGCATTTCTGCTACTTACTTTTCATTTCTTACTCTGCCCATACCTGCCTGGCAACGGGCTGTAGTTGTAATTGCTTATCTAGGGACAAATATAAGAGGGAAAAAGTGCAACAAATCACCACAAGACATGATCCAACTTTTACCTCAAGCTGGGTGGTGAGAGAAATATTTGCAGCTATGGATAAAGAAATCCTTCCTCAGCCATAGTGGAGACATAATTGGGGTAATGGAAAGAGAATCTCCATTAGATGCCTCCTAAAGGACTATACAAGCTCATTATCCTCGCTGATTATGCTGCTGTTTTCTTCTCCCTTCACCAACAGGAGCGTAATTCATGCACGGGAAATATGGTCATACGTTACAGTATCACTTCCTAGCTTTATGAGAGCCAAATTTGGATTACAATGTCTTGTGAAACAGCATGTTTTCATACAGTCACGAGGCCCGGAGAACCTGCTGGCTTCTCTCCTCTGTTGACTGGAGTTGTTCTCTGACCGTTCCTTTGCTTCTGTCTCCCTGGGGACTGGCTGTTTGTTTTTCTCTGGCGGTGGCTCTGCTGGAGTTGAGTCCTCTTGGACAGTGTAGCAGAAAGAGCCAGGGGCACAGCGTTAAGCTCTCTACTGAAATTCCATGTGCTGCCATGATGGAAAGAGACAGCTGTTCAAGAAAATGCCGCTGCTGCTTTGGAATGTGTGGGCGATTGCTTGAGAGGGCACTGTAATTATTTAAAGAATGAATGTTAGGCTTTTTGGTGTCCATTTAATGCTATTTTCATATTCTTATACAATATTAAAGTTGACTGCATTTATATTACCATGGACAGCTTTGCAAGTTTTGTGCCTGGGATTTGTTTATGCTCATCCAGTAGGGTTTCCATGCAGTTAGCAGGTGACAAAAAAGAAAAGTAACCACTTGCAAAAATAGGAGGAACCACCATAGAAGGACATATTTTGTTCTCTAATGTAACTTTCTATGGATGGTTCTTTTAAAAACTATTTTTAAGGAGCTGTGTGGTTGTTAAGAACCTTTTAAAAGTTCTTACTGTAAATGTCCTTTGGAGAATCATAAATTCAAAACAAGACCCCCTCAGGAAGCTTCATATATAAAAATGTGACATTGCGATAACATTATTCAAACATGAGACATCAATTTTCTAAGCTTGCAAAACTGCTATAATGGCTGAGTACACAGTTGCTCTTGTATTTTGTGTCAAATACTCCCTGGTTACCAGAAGTGTTATAACAAGTTAGGAAAAAACACCATTTTAGATGTAAATGTCAGGATTGAGCAGCAAAATAGTTTAAGTTTTTGTTTTATTTCATTTAATGTCAACCCATCCTAAGTACAAACTACAGCCCATCCACAATACTTCTGCAACCCCATGGTACTTTGCGTGAAATATGTGCATAACCTCCAGCAAAATGTAAACAGAACCAGCAGAGCCATTCTAAACACAGCACATGTGTACTGAATCCTGCATTCGCCCAAAACAACAATGTGGGTGCACACTAAAACTGTGCTAGAAGGAGGTAATATTGTCCTACCACTTCCTTCTGCCATATAAGGATGGGAGGTCAATATAAAAAGTGACCAAATGTCACAAATGGAGTATTTTAAGGGGCTGGGGCTGCTGGACATGAGGCGTGATGGGTTTTAGTGAAGACCTTAGACGAGTACGTGAACTGTAAGCAGACCTGAAGAGTCCGTGCCATCATGCATCAGAAGTCCCAGCAGAGATGGGAAAAGTTCACCCAGCGGGATGCTTGTGTGTTGCACTCCTTGTTAGGTCATGCATCCACATGACTGGTTTGATCTTAAATAAACTATATCTCTGTGTTTCAGTATATTCATTTACAACTTGATCTAGATGACCTACCCGTGATATTTATACGGCTGTTTACATAATTAACGCTATGGGTAAATAGTAGATCCATGTTTGTAAATGTAAATGCTTTGCTCCACCCTATGTAATCTGTTTTAGCTCAGTATAATATTTTAAAGATAACAAAAGAGTAGATGAAGTAGTTCCAGATGTATCCCAATTGATCTTACCTGATCTTGGATCTCATATATGTACTGTAAATTCTGTTGTGTTACTAAGAAAGAGAGAAAAAATGACAACACGCATGTTACTGGAAAAAGAAAATTAAATGGTTAATGAAGTGAGGAAAAATTGGTTCAGCTGTGTTGACTTGTGACAAAGCAATTCCGCTGTGTTTATTGGTAGAACCATTGTATCAGTGAACGTCTAGAGCAGGAACACCTTGATTTCTTGATCGGTTTGTGATCAAAATACTTTGATTTGGCTTTGCTTGGCTCAAGTGATGACCACAAATCACACTTAAATGTTTTTGAGAGAGCTTCTCAAAGACATTTAAGATCAAATAAAATGGTCAAGCTTGCTGTGCAATACCAGACACCTTTCAATTGTTAATAGAAGTAGTTGTTCACTTTCTAGTCCAGTCTTTTGTATGTCTTTAATATACCTTTTTGATGATTCATGTGTTTGTTGAATTTTTTTGGTTTATTAGCTAAAATTAAACATGTTGAAATGGCATCTGGTCAACATCTTGGAAAAAACAACCATCCAGTAAGCTCTTGACTTTAACAGATGAAACTCCTGTATAAATTTGAATGCAGGAAATGCACTAGACTCATGCAATTGATTAAAAAGGGATCATTTTATTGAGGCAAAACTCATAACACAGATCTTTGCAGTCCTGATCTGTTGAGACCAGGTTCTTTAACGGAACAGCCCCAGGTGCACTGGAGTTCACAGATGCAATCGATGGACTCCAATATTAGGCAACACAGGGGATGAAACACTGAGGTGAAAATACCCTGTCACCAAAGAAGAGTCGTGGCAAGGTCCTGCGTATCACTTCACACGTCGCAGGCAGAAGGAGATGGATGGCAAGCCCAAACAGGGCCCTGCAGATAACCGAGTATAGGTAGTGTGTAAGTGTGTGTGTGTGTGTGTGTGTGTGTGTGTGTGTGTGTATGTGTGTGTGTGTGTGTGTGTGTGTGTGAGAGTGGGTGTAATTCCGCTGCTAAGAGCCAATTTCCCATTCCAAGCTCAGTCAAACCCAAGGTTGACTCCTGCAGTCCTAGGTACAGTGAATTGCGAAGTATGACAGAAGAAGATATCCTTAATATTCGAAGTAATATTATAGTGGGGAACGACACACGGAAGAGCAGACAAACAGAAAGCAATATTAGGAAAAATGAAGAACATAAAGGCTACAAACACTCAGTATACAGAAAAAAACATAAAAGGGACACAGAGTACTACATACATGTACAAAGGTTTGGCCAGTCAGATTAAGTTATCGGTTTTCCGAATGTAAAGAAGTACCAATAAATGCACAAATGTACAGTTTTGCTGACTTTAAAAACTGGGGAAAAAATCTAATATAAAATGTGGCCTTTACAGAAGTTCTAGTACATTTTTAAGACATTTTCAGTCGGGTTTTCCAGATAGGGATTAATCCAGGACTAGGCTTAATCTGGGAAACCGACCCTTTATGTTTTATATGTATTTTTAGGTTACGTTTTAAATATATCATGCCTTGACCAAGCTTTGACCAAGGATGTTAAAACCTTTGCATGAACAGAACACTGATAAGGCACAGCTGGGTGTAACAATAAGGTAACAACCGACACACAGATAGACATAATAAGAATGGATGAAACAGTGGCGAGAGACACTTTTGTCCACACACTTTTCTTCTAATGAGCATTACAGTGAGTCCAGAACAGGGGTGTCCAGTCTTACTCACAGAGGGCTGGTGTGTCTTCTGTTTTTTTCCTAAATAAGCTCAACTGATTCCACTATTTGACACCTGCAGCCCTTTGTACGTAGTATTGGTCTCCCCTGGTTTTAAGGGTTGTAGGGCTGGAGTCTGGATGTTTTTGTGTGGAATTCTGAAAGTGTCTCAGTCTAGGTAAGTATGGCGCTAGAGGACTTTTCTACTGCCAAAGATGACAAATCGCACCTCCTCCCATGGATTGCCTTGGGCTAGTCTTTGTAAGTTGATGCATCCTGTTTAAATTTTTATTTCACTGTTTGAACACTAAAAAAAGACCCTAAAAATGTTTATGTTCACTCTCTGCTGCCTATATATTACGTAAGTCTCTGTTTGGTTGTATGGCTGACATTTTTTGCATTTATTTTTTTCCTTTGTGAGAATGTAATTTCATGGGCATAATTATTTCCATTAGTGCTAACTGTAGTGCGTGCGTTATGATGGTGAAACTTTGCCTAGAGACCAGGGATGGTAATCGCTCTCCTTCTCACAGTTTAATCCAATTTAAATGAAGGGCCTTCATGCAACTAGTCTGTGCACTTGCACACTCACACCTTCAAGTTTAGCAAGCTGAACATTTTTCACAGTAATAATAATAATAATAATAATAATAATAATAATAATAATAATAATAATAATGATAATGTGTATATACAACACCTATATCAAGCTCAAAACAGGAATCATCATAGCTGTTATGTAGAGAAGCCATGTAGCAGTAGTGCAGCATCAGTCATCCTGCGTGTCCTGGTTTTCTATATTTGTCCATTTTCACAAGCATTCTTAGCTAAGTTAAAGAAATCTAGAATGTAGTTTACATCTCACTTCTTAAGGCGGTTGGCCTATGTCTTCATTTACATTTACATTTAAGGCATTTAGCAGATGCTGTTACCCAGAGTGACGAACACTTGTACTCAAGTAAACCACATCTGTTCTTTAAGCCTAAAAAGCTATACTTAAATCAACATCAGCTTTTTTGTCCTTTTCCATTTTCTTCATGTTCCACATTCCAACATACCAAAACTAAAAACTCCTAAACTGTATTTCTGTGTGACGTGTTAACATTATAAACAGAACACTGTATATAATATATCTCTCAGTATTTCTTTTCATTATCTGAAATTCCAACTAAAATGGCTTCACAATTATAAGCATCCCCACACGTCCTGTTAAAGCCTATGTTAAAGTCAGTTAAAGTCAGGTAACACTTTATTCATCCCAAAGGGGATATTAAAGTGTTCCATTACATACAAAATAAACACAAAGTATGCAAAGAAGTAAATGTAGAATGCAGATGCAGCCACTACAACAGACTGATCCGTTTGGTTTCTGAAGCCTCTTTGTCCGGTGCAGACTTGGCTACAGGGATCCTTCATGGAGACTCTCTTTAGGGTCATTGAGGGGATTGTGGTGGACTAGTGAAGGGCATTAGCAAGATTTTATCCTGTTGTTATTCTACAACCCGTATTATTCTTGCGTTGAAATGTGGGAGCACAGGCCAAAGTGTCCCTGAAGCATGGTTCACTCTTGCTGCCACTTAGCAGCAGAACATTACTGAAGAGATTTGCAACTTTTATAACTCACAAGTAAAAATCAATCAAATAGCATATTAAAAAACTGAACACGGTCACTGCTGACCTCATATAGGTGAATCTTCATCAATAATCAAACAATAATACTGTTTTCATGGTTTATTACTGCCAAAATACTGAAGACAGTGTAACCTATATGCCATTTAGGCTACTGTTCTGGACAGTCAAGCATGTGGATAGGAATATACTTCACCTGTCAGGTCACTTTTGATTGTTCCTGTGATGAAACTAATCAGTAAGTGCTCATTGATCTGAATTCCAATTTGATTGTCCAACAATACCACTCTGTCCAACAATAAAGGCAGCATCAGCTTTTGATATACACAGATAGGAAACATAACAGTACACAGAAAGTTCCAGTTTCACTTACTATACTCAACTTGGACGTGCACATGTCAGAAGTAAGCTGACGATTTTAGTGATCTAAAAAACACAAAGCCAAAATCTGTGACTTCATCACTGCCAATATGCTAGATTTGACAGGATTAATTAATTAATTAATTAGTTAATTAATTGTTATTGCAAACTGCTGTTATAATAATATTATGTGGTCTCATTTGACATCCGTTGATGTATATTTGAATTAACACTTTAAATATTGCATAAACATGGTCTGAGTTTCATTGGCCTTTCCTCTAATATAGGATCTTTTTATGTCATTGGCATTCCCGTCAGCCTCAAAGATAAATGGGAGCTATTCATCACTGCTCTAAATGGCAAAATTGACAGCCCTCAAGGGCTTCGAACGTGTGTTCTGCTGACACAGGATTATCACATTCCTCCATTATATTTAATCATTCTGATGTGACTGCTTTTCATATCCACTATAGTACAGACAAATGGTCCAAAGAGCTTTTATCTGTGACCAGTACACTCTTTTTGATCAAGATAAGTATTAGCAAATAAGGAAATTTTGTCCCATATCTAACAATCAAATTGTTCATTTTACCACTACTGTGGTTACCATTCTCCAGGATCCATCTTTAATTCTAACGTTGTAGGGCCACACTGTTAACAAGAAGGAGCTTACTCTTTAATAATGTGACCTTTCTGTTTAATGGACTACTTTCCACGCACAACATAATTAAGAGCATTTAATGAAGGGATTTGAAGGTTAATTCAAGGTGGTAGTAGCGGTAGATCTGGTAGTGTTAAAGAACACCTGCACAAACGATGACAATCTTCAGATGTGGAAAAGAAATACATGTAAAGGGTTCCTATTAAACTGTTTGGTAGATTACTATGTAAGTCTTGTAGTGCTACATTACCCTACATGACCAACACCATTTATATGGATTGCAATTATACAGCTACGTGTTTTTATAATAACTATAGTCACTTAACTACCGCAGTTATATTGCTACTGCCTTTATATAGATACTTCAGTTACACACTTACTGCAGTTACGTAGCTACTACCTTTAAACTACAGTTACAGGCCTGCTGCATTTACATAGGTACTACAGTTAAATACCTACTTCAATTATATATATAGCAGTTATATACCTACTATGTTTGTATAGATGCTACAGTTATGTACCTACTGTAGTTATGTAGATACAGTTACAAACTAACTGGCGCTGTAGTCATATAGCCACTGTGATTCTATAAGTATTTCAGTAATTTAGGTGGTGCAGTAATAATAGCTACTGCTGTTTAATAGCTACTTATCCATCCACAAGGCAAAACACGCTGAACAAAATACAGACCAAAAGTTCTGTCCAAAGGATAGAAAAAGTGAAAAGTACATCCCTTCTGTGTGTACCTGGTGCACATGACAAGCCTTGCAGAAACTTGTTTTCACTTTGATTGCTTGTCACTGTAGAATCGTGTACACAACAGTGGGTTTACTGAGGTATGGTGATTGAGTGGTACAGCATTGACCCACTAAATGAGACTCTGACACCAGTCCTGAGTGAAACCGTGTTTTCTCAATTACTCACCAACTATGCTGGTGCCAGTCTTCAAAACTGTAGATAATTCAAGTAATAAATCTGTCTCCAGTAATGCACTTCATTATCTTATCTTAATTTTCCAGACTTATTGTTCAGTTTTTAATTTGATTACAATTTTACATTTATTATAAATGACTGCTATAAAGAATTTAGTGACTGCCATGAATCTTGTGTAAAATTGTAATAGTTATAATCCTGAGAACCCAATGTTCATCGAGGGCTTAGAAGGTCCTGTTCTCTGGAGAATTGGTTGATTCTTTCTGGAAATAGATGAGTGAAATTCAACATTCGTGCAGATGAAAAACTGGAATTACATCCACCTGGCTTTTATTTCAGGAATGAGAACTTGTTGACAGAGATTCAAGAGAGAGACAGGAACATGACATAATTTTGCTGCTCCCAGTTGCAGACCTGCAACTTTTATAATGGATGGTTTAATACACAAATAACGTTCTAAACAAGTCTCTGCAAAAAATAAAGCTGTACTTTATTCTTATTCACTATCCTTTATCGCAATGGTATGCACTGCATGGAAAAGTCACACAGAATCATGACACATTTTAGATTGAAATACATGTCTAAGAATTCATATTTCTAGAAATTTCTTACACTTGCAAACTGTGAAGAGAATCTAGATTCTTGATGTGTGTATCTATGACTGGTAAAAGACGCTTTCTAGTTTGGGCATTCTTGAAGGACAAAAAACATATAGTACCAGACTGATCAGGAATCTGGACAAAGGCTATATCTCTTGCAGACATAGGTACCTCAGAGGCCCTAGTATTTTCCATTTAAAATGCATCATTCATCGATTTATTTTGTAGTAAGCTGTCGATTCGGAAAAAAAGGCTGTTTACATTTTTCTGTGTATGTTTTAAGTAAGAGCATTTTTTACGTTAATTTTTAATACTTTGTTTCAGGTACACCTTACACTGAAGTTATTGAGTTAATAAAAAATTTGATAGCCAGCCAAATTAAATTAAATTAAATTAAAGTTTATTCCGTGTGACGTTTTTCTCAGGTTTATTCATTAAAGCAGTCTGGCACCATGTTTAATCTACATCTTATTATAATTTGGTGCTCCTCAAGTGCTGCTCTAGGACATACTGACTCTGGAGAGGAACTTACAATAGCCTTACTTTAAACCTGGATTCGCTGCCGATACTGAAGTAGGGTCTGTTTGATTAATCCGTCTGATTAATTATTTGCTTATTTTTATATAGCTAATCAGAGGTTTGGCAAACAGATTGATAAAAGATGATAAGCTTTTCCATTCTCAGACTTGTTATTATTAACTTAATACAAGTAAATCATTTTCAAAATATTTAAATTATAGTTAAAATTTAAAAATAGTATTACACGGTTGGAGGGTGAGGGGTGGAGTGGTGACATCAGTGTCCTCTCTTCTAGCAGGTGATGGATGTTCCTTCCTTGATCACAGTTTTAGGACCTTTAGGACCTTACTTTTAATTTAATAATCTAATAATTTAATTACCCTAGTTACTTGTGCGTGTTTTGTCACCTGACATAAAGCCTTGACAAGCAGGGTAGACCTGTGAACACTGAGTTGACACTTTAGTTAAAAGGGCCAGGCCAAAATGCCGGAGTTCAACAGGACAAGGAGCTACCATACTAAAGTCACTACCATATTATTACACAATATTTAAGCAGAGCGTTTTACAAACGCTGATTATAGACATAGGAACGTGCTTGAAGTGCACTGATGGGTTTGCTTTTTATTATTTTATTTCATTTATATAAATTTACATAAAAGTGAAATTGCTCTTTTTACTTAATAATTTTGTTTAATAAAACACAGACACAAAACATTTAAAGTAAAGAATAAACCATGTCATTAAAAAATCATTTGAGTTTATTATAAGAATTGTGTATTGGTGATACTGTTTGACCAGTTGACACACATGGGCATCTAAACATTGAGGGGGTTGATCAGAATAATTAGCAAAAAATGTAGAAGTAGAAAAAGTAAAGTATAAATATATAGGCAGCGATGTACGACGCACAAGTAGCTCCATTTCCCTGATCTGGCTTGCCAAGTAAAGACACCATTATAATAGCGTTATGTCATAGCTCATGTGCCCCTGCTTTTTCAAGGTAAGGTGATGTGTCTTTCTGATTAGATTATTGCATGTTGTGCCCAATACACACCTCTGAATAATTAGGAGAGTTAAAGTTCTTGTGCCTTGCACAAAATTTATATTTTCCAGCCTCAAAGTAGCAAAATAGATTCGGACACGCCCATAAATGTTAGTAGTGCCTTGCAGCAAAATCGAGTCCTTGGTTATACTCATTACACGAGCTGTCACACAGTGCAGATGTTTAAGTTTAATGCCTGCAAGTGTTTAGTCTCCTATGTTGCATTCCCAACAAGAGGGAAGTGCACAGGGCAATGCAGGCTGTAGTGATGTCACATTTGTTCAACTCAAAGCTTAGCAAGGTTTCTTCCCCAAACAGTGATTCTCTGATTTCTTTTGGAAACTTGGGGTAGAGCAGCACAATAACAGCATATTTAAAATAGGCCAGCTTCTATTAATACTAATACAAGTAATAAAAACTGGAGTGACATAAAGAACTGCGGAATCAGAATCAGTAGACTTTATTGATCCTAGAGGAAATTACTTATTGTATGACTGCACAGACACACAGAGACACAGGGATGGGAACAATATAAAATATAGTCTAGATGAATCCATTAAAAAATCTGTAGAAAAACAACTCAATGTGAAATACACTATGATTTTTAAACAAATGCTGGGTACAAATACAATAACTAGTAAATTACAACTGACAGAAGTGAAGTGAAGTGATATATAAGTGAATATAAATATAAATGTGAAATTCACATCGTAAAACTATTGCACATAGGATTTTGCATGAAATGCATCATATTGGATGAAATGATTTGCACTTATTTAGAAAACTACAAATGATTCTGCACATGGTGAGGCTGTTGCACATGATAAGATATTGGACATAATTATAATAATGTGCAATAATAACTTTAGCACCTGATAAGAAAATTGCAGCACATTGAACATGGTAGACTCAGTGATAATGGTGCACATAATGATAATGTTTTAAACGCAATCAATTTGCACAACAAAGTAGCATCAAGTTTTTGCACAGATTATTGTGTGGATGTGTGACAGTGGGGCACTTTATGCCAGTGAGTCTGTGGCCAACGCTGCGGAGTGACTGATCAGCATTGACCATGATGTTATGAAGTCTAAGTAATGTTCTTGTTTTAGTCACAGTATCCTTAAAAAGAGCACAGGTTTGCATGGAGCAGGCCCCTGGTGAGGCTGCATGTCAAACTGTCGTTTATTTTAAGGTTATTTATGACAGCGTATTGTGATATTTAGATTTAGTTTAGTTTAGTTCTTTCATCTTTTGCTGAAAAGGGGTATTTAAGAGTTTATACTAGAGCTAGCTTTCAACCCAGTAATTATACATGAATAAAAGAAGAGAACCTAACAAGATCTGATAACATTTGCTTAAAACCGCTGTTCTGTTCCTGCTTTCCCACTGATTTTGCAGAGGAGGTTTAAATGGCCTTTGTATAAAATCTGCTCTGGTTTGTTTTTTCTAGTAAACAGAATAGTGGGAAATAGCCAGTAGACTGTATAAACCTGTCACTTCGTAATGAATTGGGTGTGGGTGGTGATGGCCTAGTGTGGGAAGTATACTTGCCAATGGACCAAGAGATCATCGGTTCGAATCCTACCTTCAGTATACCACCACTGGGTTCCTAAGTAAGACCCTTAACCCCAGTTTGAGCCAGGGAGACTGCCCCCTGTGGTTAGGGAGTTGCTTGTCTTTTGTGTAAATTTGTGTAAATGTCATAGTGTATTTCACATTTCACAGATATTTTAATGGATTCATATATTCAGATATTCCTAATGGATTGTTTATATTTTATATTGTTCCCATCCCCAAGTCTGTTCAGAGGCAAGAGGCTTGCATATATGATGGGCAAATATGTGGGAAGAATTCCTCACACTGTGCTTGTTTAAAGTATTTATAGGTTTGTAGTTGTTTGTTGAGGTAATTTTTTTTTAGTGTGGATGCACACATCAGCTGTGCCATATGAAATGGACATGCAAAAGTGCATTTTTGAATTTCACGGTATGTAGCAGAGTGTGTATTTTAGTGGCTTCAGGCTCTGGAGACATAAGACAGAAACAACATGGGTCACATTGTATAAAAACAGTTATGTTCTGCTTCAGGAATAATAAGCCATGATTCCCATATGAATTGAAGGTATGGGCCTCATTTCCTGAAACAGAAATTACATTCTTAAAACTATAAAAGTCATTTGGCCAAACAGTCTTACTATTCTGCGCAACAGTACAGCTCACTAGCAAAAGCTCATATCTCTCCCAAAACTGTTTACACACGCCTTAAAACTAGGTTCCTTTCCCATATATAGAGTCAGTACCATCAAATTTATAAAGATCTTTCTCAATTGCTTTGGCTCATCTGCATTCACTTAGTGTTTTTGCCAAAATAACCTGGATGGTTCAGCACAACACCATGGATCCCCTGCAAAAGCTCATATCTCTCCCAAAACAGTTCATCCATGTGTCAAAACTAAATTCCTTTCTTATATAAATTGTCAGTACCCACAAAATGCATCGTCCCTTTGGCATTATGTAAGCACTGCAAGTCAAAATGCTTAGATGTTTTGTCACTATGGCAGAGGTCTAGCTAACAGCATACTATTATGTTGTTATGTATAAAACTGAAGGAAAAAAAAAGATTTTACAGTTAGAGCAGCCTCCAGTGTTTGACATCACACACTGCACTCATACAGCCAAGGAAATTGTAACCATTTTTAATTCACACACAAACTCCCATAAAATAGAGGACATAAAAAGAAAATGTATACAGTTCTGTACACGTACAAAATATAAACACAAACAAAAAACAAGAACAATTATATCCAGCCTACAGTGCTATAGATAAAGTTTCACAACTACAGTAACTTTTTCACTGGTCGCTGTCATCACCCTCCCTCTCCTGGCCACCATCCTCATCCTCCTGTCCACCATCCTCATCCTCCCGGCCACCATCCCCCCTCTCCCGGCCACCCTCCTCCCTCTCCTGTCCACCATCCTCATCCTCCTGTCCACCATCCTCCCTCTCCTGGCCACTATCCTTCTTCTCCAGGCCACTATCCTCATCCTCCTGTCCACCATCCTCATCCTCCTAGCCACTATCCTCATCCTCCTGGCCACCATCCTCATCCTCCTGGTCTTCCACGCGCTGCTCTCTGTTTGATCATAGATTTTCATCCACATCGCAGCGGATATTTTCCCTTGTGATGCAGTGAGGGAAGAAACAGCGCGAATGTCTCAGCCTTCCCCTGTGATGTCCTCGCATGCAGCATCCATTGCATGGAGCAGGGACCCCTGGTCTTGAGCCCGATGTTCATACACTCTCCACCTCCAAGCGAAAAAAAAACTCCTCAGTTTAACTGAGGAAAGGAAAGTATGGTGGTAGTAGCTCCATGAGCATTGTTGGATGAGTAGTGAATCAGGTGGAAATTCACATTGTCCCATACGATCACATAGTGTGGTAGGTCCTTCAATACCTCTCTCATTTTCTTGGACCAGATCAGTATAAAGACAGTCCAAGAAAATGAGGAACTTTTGAGCGTTGTATGGGCCTAAACTGGGGATGTGATCGGCCACAACATTATCAGATATGGCAGCACACATTGTTAAATTGCCCCACCGCTGGCTAGTGATGTTACGGCCACGTCTGCGGCCCTTGACCAGGTTGAAACCAGCCTCATGAGGATGTGAGGTGTTTTATTCCCTTCTAACGTCATTATGCTATTCAATAGAGTAAAAAAAAAAACAAAATCAGTCCAATAGAGGAGTACACAACAGTAATAGAAAATTACATAGGATTGTTCTATGTTATCCTCCACAAGTTCAGTATAGTCTACTACTGGCCGCTACTCCAGTGATTCCAAACCTGTGGTACAGGCCTATGCAGAGGTACTGCAGGGAGTATTTGACATAAAGAGGAGAGAGTAATACTGAAGAATACTGAAGGCAAAAGGCTGTAATCAGATAAAGCTGGATTCTGAAGGTAAAGAGGATACTGAAAACCAAAAAAAAATTGGAAACTACTGCTTACTGTAATGTTGCTATGATAGACAACAAATAATTGACTTACATGCACATACTGGTACTGCAGCCATTTCACTCTGTCAGAGTTCCTCTCAAATGGTACCCTGTAAATCTGGAAGTTGCCCTTATTCATTTACTTTGCGAAGTACCTCCATGTTCATACTGTAAATGGTACTGGCCCTGGCCAAGCTCTATATGTAAATGTTTGGCAGCATTCACAACCATAGACAGGACCTGTCAGGTAACTAAACAGGACCTGTCAGGTAACTAAACAGGACCTGTCAGGTAACTGTTTGGTTGGTTCTGAGATGTGGGAAACTCCTTTGTTAGTCAAATTCTAATTTCACCTGACTGTCAATTACTTCATGAATTTATCAAATGTTCCAAGAAATTTATATATGATGTTCATGGTATTTGTTCTTGACTAATTTTGACAATTGAACAGACTATTGTGCATATGATGACTTACACAATGAAGTCATGCTAACATGTTTTGGAGAGAACAACCATTAGACTGAGAACCAACTAATCAGTTTATTTGGAAAATGTGCTAAATGTGGACTCATTGTGCTAAATCTAGGCTACTTGTACAAAACAATTTGCAAAGATGCACTGAGACACTTGAGACATGTACTAAGACATTTGCAATTTGATTAAATCAATGAGAAATGCCATTCTGTTGAGAACGATTGCAAGGTGGTTTGAAGATTTGTCCATGTTGTTTTGAGAAAGTAATTTCTGTTTCAAGAAATCAGCCAAACCAACAGAGAAAAACTGTAAAACTTGCAGCAAAATACTGTTTTACCATGACACTTCTTCCCATGTCAGTTTTCATGTAAGCAGGTTTTTTGTTGCTTGGTACATTAACTTAAAATAAGTTACTATTTTACTTTTTTATTAATTAAATTGTGATTGAAATAATACACATTTAGTATCTATTGTTAAAAAATAAATTATCTGTAAACCTTATCCAGATTTAATTGGATTTGCATCTACAGTGTAAAATGGGCTGTATCCTTGAAAACCTCAAGGCAATAGTTTCAACAGCAAACAGCTGCTAAGGTAACCTAGTTATTTATAAAGGCCTTGACTGACAGTTGCTATTATAATCAGATAGTACTCAGCTAATCACAACGATGAAGTGTAATCTTCTAATATGACTTTGAAGCTTAGAAGCTTATTTTACAGTTAGGTTATATATGGCAAATACATGTCAGAGACTACAAGAGCATTAATATCAGATTATTTAGATTATGCAGTTCTAAAGACTATTGTTTATTATTTAAATCTGTTGTTCACGTTTTGTACGAACATTCTATGCGTCACTGGATTAATATTTGAAGTTGCTACTTTTTTGCAATAAAAAGACAAGATTTTTGTGTAAGCAGATAAACATTAAAAGTGGAAACTGATAAATATATTATGTTCAAAGACTATGCCTGATGATGCCTGGCGAGATTGTGCCATTTGTAAATAGATTGTCTATATAGGATGCTGGAATTCAGATGCAGTTATAGTATCATCTCATTTTTTCCTTCTTAGAATTGCAGAGCAGTTCCTGTGGGAACCCAGGTGTCCCACCCAAGGGCATCTTGTACGGGGCACGCTTTAACGTAGGGGACAAGATCCGCTACAGCTGTGTAACCGGCTACGTGTTGGATGGCCATCCACAACTGACCTGTGTGACCAATGCAGGGAATGCAGCAGTCTGGGACTTCCCAGTGCCCATCTGCAGAGGTAAGCACCAAGACAATCAGATCTTCATCTGACTAATGCATGGGATGGGATGTATATATATTTATTATACTTTTGTGCGTGTGTGTGTGTGTTTGTGTGTATGTTTGTGTGTGCATACTGTGTGTGTTTTGACCAGTGGCGTACCATGCCCTGCAGTTCTAGGCCACAGATATTTTATCACATCACCAAAATCTGGGTTTCATTGCTACACAACACGCAAATCATACATTACGGCTCTATAAAGAAACTCATAATACTTTTAATTTTTATTTACAATAAAATCCATCCTATAGTCTTTTCCAGTGATCTGTAGAATATTTTGGGGTAAAAAAAACATTATTAGGACCCATAAAATTTATATTTGCATCTGATTTGTCAAGCAAATATTCACAGTTTACTAGACATTCTTAAACAGACTTTAACAGGTAATATATTCGGGTTGTGTGAAATAAACGGAATACTTACAAAGCAATAAATTACATTTACATTTATGACATTTTACTGACACTCTTATCCAAAGCGACATACATGAGTGCTCAATCAGTCCACATCTGTTTCTTACACCAGTGAAGTTATACTTAAAGTTACTGCACGCTAGGTACATCTAAACAACACTTGTCAAAGAAATATCAGAGGTTAAGACAAAAGAAAGGAAGTTGTTTTCTTTTGTTTTTTTTTATTTTTTTGAGAAATAACGAGAGGCATAGTTATTAACCAAGGTGCTCCTTGATGAGGTGGGTCTTCAGACAGCAGGGGACTGCGCAGATCTGATTGGAAGGGGGAGTTTGTTCCACCACTGGGGCGCCAAGACTGAGAAGAGTCTTGATGCATGCCTTCTTCTTCTTTTGGGCAGCGGAGGCTCAACATTAGGTTATTGCAGGTTATTGTAGTGGGATTACTTTACTCAGTACGTCCTGGAAAACCAATTTGTTACTCATTGAAACCCACCTTTTGTAACCCGTACAAAACTATATGTAAGTAAGTAGATAGATAGATAGATAGATAGATAGACAGATAGACTGATAGACAGTTAGACAGTTAGACAGTTAGATAGATAGATAGATAGATAGATAGATAGATAGATAGATAGATAGATAGATAGATAGATAGATAGATAGATGGATAGACAGATAGACAGATAGATAGATAGATAAACAGATAGACAGACAGACAGAGAGATAGATGGATAGATGGATAGATAGATAGATGGATAGATGGATGGATGGATGGATGGATGGATATATAGATAAAGATATTTATTAATAAAAGTCCAGCGTGTATAAGTGAGATTTGCTCTCCATCTTCTTTTTAGCTTAATTTTAACATGATTTAGCATGATGCTTGAACAGATTGCCCAGCATTCCCTGGAGTGTGTTTGTGTGTGTATGTGCGTGTGTGTTTAAAAAAAAAGGCTATGTATAATGTTCATCACCATATCATCACTGTCTTCAAGTCAGTTGAAAACACCAGCTGTCTTCTATATTGTATTTTGTGGTGCCAACAAAAATGTACATATTTTATATGGATTACTTTGTCTATAATAAGTGGAGAAGAACAGCAGGCTGAATTTACTTTCCTTTTGAGAGAGAAGCCGATACATTAAATAACCTCATCGTCAAAGGCCGAAGAACACAAGACACATCTTACAGGAGAAATAATTCATAAAATCTTACAGCACTGTGATGTAGCCGAACATGCATATTATTATATATTTTAAAGTTTTCTGATGTTAAAGATATTTTACTGTGAAACAGTCTTTGGAGTGCAGTAGGATGTAGGATGTAGAATGCACTTGACAACTTGGAGTGCTCTTAAAATAGAGTCTACACTTACTGGAAAGTCTTTTTACACTGATGCTTCAAATCAGAAAATGTGAACCTGGCCAGAAAATGGATATTTAATAAGCTGATTTGAATTTCAGGGGTCAGGCTAAATGTGCTTGTGAATGAGGACTCAGTCATTAATACTTCAGAGCTCTCTTTAATGTGGGGTTCAGTTACAGCAGAGTTTCAAGTTACTTGCGTTCTGTTCCTGTTTTAATAATTTTTTCTCAGACTTCCACTTTTACCTGACTATGGCAAGTACTGGTCGGTGATAAAACAGGCCACTGGTAAATGCAACGTTTCTTGGTTGCGCTAGCATTAACTTTTAAATACTTCATGATAAAAGATAGTAATAGAGTATTTCTATACTTTTGACTGCATTACTAGGAAATGCAGCACACATGCTTGAATTATTAGGTGCTATAATGGGTTTTACTGGTTGTGTTATTGGTCTCTGCATTCTATAATATTAAGCTTTTGAACTTAAATCAGAAGATTTTGAATCAGAAAATGTAATCAAATCACAAGTGGTACATTTAAACATGTTAATTCTTCTTTTTCTTCTTCTTCTTCTTCTTCTTCTTCTTCTTCTTCTTCTTCTTCTTCTTCTTCTTATTATTATTATTATTATTATTGTTATTAGTAGTAGTAGTAGTAGTGTTGTGTTGTTGTTGTTGTAGTTATTTAGATTTGTACATATCTTATAATATTACACAGCCCTAAAAAGGAGTGGTTTAGGATACATTTACTGCATGTTGTACTTGTGTAAGAACCTTGAATCTTAAATCTATTATTATTATTATTATTATTATTAGTAGTAGTAGTAGTAGTAGTAGTAGTAGTAGTAGTATTAGTAGTAGTAGTTGTAGTAGTTGTAGTAGTAGTATACTGGCCTCCTGGGTACTGATGTTACAGGCTGAAATACATCAAGTACAGTTGCAAGGAATGATGCCTGCAGTTCAATATCAAGCCGGAGGAGAAGTATTTAAGCCTTACTGAGCTCCATGGCATGACGTGCAGGAGGCATTATAATTATTCCTAGCTCTTATTCATTTTGTCAATCTGTATCACTGATCCACATTATTTGTTCCTAAAGTCTGCTGTCAAGTGAAGCAAAGGCTCTGTCAGACATGAGTAATATACATTTTTCCCGCACTTAAATTATTCAAAGGCCTAGACAACCATGGCAATACGCCCCTGGTTTCGGTTGATGTTTGTGTGGTGTCATGTATGATGTGGGTGCTTCCTTGCATGGGTCCTTTGATGTGCACACTTGTGTTTTTGCCTGTGTCTAAGCTCTTGGGTGTTTGCTGTTTTTGCTTGTGTTGTGCGTGAGAGCGAATGAGTGTGTGCGTGTGTGTGTGTGTGTGCCTGTATTCACTTGCACGAGCATGGAAATCAAGGTGAGGTGAGCGAAATAATAATTTTCAAATTTATGCCATCTGTGAGAATGCCATAACTTAAAGTATGTTTTAAACAATGAAGCCCTGGCTGTCCGTCAGGCATTAAAGCAGCATTTCCATACTCTTTCTGTCCAAACAGACCCTTTTCTCACATCCTTCTATTAAAAATATACACAAAATAGATGCAAATGATCCTGGCAGTATTCATGCTCCGATTCCCTGCAGCATCACAGGGCTTAGGAGTCTGTGTGTATGTGTCCTTGCTGTAAACATATAAAGATTTATTGTCTCATGTTCAGGCCAATTATAATGTGCATTAGCCATGACCATCCTGAAATAAGCAGTCTGCCTTTTTTTGTCTTAGCACTGTTTAATAGGGAGGCAGAAATGACAGCACCTGCATCATGTACGTTTTGGTTGGATGCAAATTGCCAAGCCCACTGAGGTGGAATGGCAAATAGCCTAAAGTGCTAATATGTGGAGTGTAGATCTACTTCTGAGTGTGGTCTGAATGAGAAGCACTTTTATGAGCTAGTATGTAGCTTGAACTGGGATTTGCCATGACACCAGCCATGTTGACTACAATCACCAGAATCTATATTTAGGGGGGTACTGGTGGACCAAGAGGTCATGGGTTTGAATCCTACCTTCAGCATACCACCACTGGGTCCCTGAGCAAGACCCTTAACCCCAGGTTGCTCCAGGGACACTGTCCTCGCTTTGGATAAAAGCGTTTGCTAAGAGCCGTAAATGTAAATGTCTGCTAAAACCCATAAACATTTATATAAAGCCTTGTGTAAGAGTGATGCAGCTATTAGTGTGTCCTTTTTCCCTGTTTGTGCAGGAAGGACAGTATGACAATATGTTATCATTATTTTGACACATCACATCATTGTACACTTTTCAGCATATATTGTGTGCAATTTTAGAACTTGTATGCATCACACAAAGATTTCAATTATCAATTATGAAGAGCCTGTAAACAGGAGTCAGTCTACAGTAACTACACAGTAACGGGATAGTAATCAGTGTTTGACTGAATGTAAGCCCATTAATTTCATAGTTTTTAGCTCATTTTTCTGGTTGATTGTTTTTCTCCAGTTTGAAGATACAAAATTATAACAAAACATTCTGAAAATGTCTAGAAGTATCATGATGTTATATTTCTCACCCTTCATGTATGATTTGTAGTTTTCTATGTGCTATGCAATAGGTACAGTATATTGGTTGTCTCCATTTTTAACTGTGTATTTTAATAAATGGACTGTTTGTGATTGAACTAAGATGCTTTAGAAGTTAAACATGTTGTTAGATTTTGGGCATTTAAGACTAAAGAGATATTGCTTGTGCTTTAATACACAAAATATGACAAATATAAGCCATGTGCACCTCCAACACAAACAAGTATGCTTTGTAGAAAAGAAGAAAGAGAGAAATGATTGACAGATGACTCATCGGATTATATTGTTTTCCTCCCTAGCTGTAAATATCATTGTAACACACTCTGGGGTGTCTTTTTTATAGCCTGTTGATCGTTTTTGAAACGGATTTCCACTAAAACCTAAAAAAGGTGCTTCATGGAATGCAGTTTCCATGTGACAGTACAGATTGCACAAAATATACATTCAGAAGTGCAAATAATCTTTTCTTTTCCAACCTGATTTCTCTTAAAGAGGCAATTGAGGGCTTGCAGTTCTGCATAGAGGGGAAAAATCATTGTTGGTTAGGAACAAATACCTCATTTGATGCTCAAATTGAGGGACCTTTAAAAATGCCGCTTCTGCAAATGTCAGAGTTACAGTCATCTAGTAATGTATGCTTGGTGATGTAAAAAGCACTCTGAAATTATTTGTTGTTCTCTGTTACTTTTTATTTCCACTACTAATTGCATGATGGATGCGTTCACTTTCTTGCCTGTTAATCTGTATTTGTACCGTACTGTGGCCACAGACGTGAACATTACAGTGTGCTGTAAAGCGTTATAAATCCTTTTCCACAGGCGCATGGTTTAAATCAGACTGCTGCTTCGTTGTTGAGGAGATGAAGTCTCCTAATTCATTTGGTTAATGGATCACACATATATGTGTGTGAGTGTGTGTGTGTGTGTGTGTGTGTGTGTGTGTGTGTGTGTGTGTGTGTGTGTGTGTGTGTGTGTGTGTGTGTGCGTCCATATATGTGTAAATGTAAAATATATGTATGCTTTTTTCAAAATTGGTGTCCAGCAGACTTTGTTTCTAACTGTAAGAGAGGCCAATTATCATCATTTAATTTAATTTACAACTAATTACTCCCAATTCATTGAGAAAGTACCGTTTAATTGAATAATCATGACTATTCTGCACCAAGAAGGCCTGAAATAGGAGTGCATATTATTAGGATCTTCAGCTTGGATAAGTATCCCAATATTTTATAAAGTTTTCAGAAATGCTCCACTGTGTGTGCTCAGCGCACTGTTGCCTGAGGCAGAGTTGGTCAGTCTGTGGCGTCAAAGCATGAAATCAGCATGACAACGCTGCTGCGCAGGTAGCTCAGTCGAGGCGTCTACTCCACCAGGATGACAACTCATAGCATTGGTATTATAAGGCATTACCATCAATACATGTCACAAACCCCAGAGTGTACTCCACCACATTATTTTGTGCCTTTTTTGTTGTGAAAGAAATTTAATTTTTGTAGTCTTTCTGCAATACAGCAAAGCAAAAAGCAAAGAAAGCCACAGAAAACAATATACACACACAAAAAAACAATCACTGTTGGCCTCAAATGCGCACAGTTTATCTCTGGATATCCTCCAGGCAAGCTTTTAGGGTGTTTTATTATCATATTGAGTGTGCTACTCTGGTCCAATAAATTTGGATGCTAATAAATAAGGGGATGTGTTTGTGGATGTAGCCTGCGGTGGAGGTCAATGGTAACAGGCCAGTAAACTCAGAGAAGTAGACCATCATAACCGGGGCTTGCTGTGCTCTTAATCAAAAGCATTTAAAGCACACAATCTAGGTCATTGGCCAAGACTCTTTTGGTTTTAGTAATGCCCCTCTCATAAATAAGCATTACATGGTTAAGTAAATGTTAGTCATTAGCTGCTCTCATTGCAACATTCTTTTGGAATATTGATGCTCTTCTGTGATGGTAAATATTGGTGGTGCTCTGATTTTATACATTGATACTGGCTTTTTTAGATAAGGGGACATATTATGCAAAACTTATTTTAGTTATAGTAGGTCTATTGGCTGTACAAAACAAAATCACTCTCACATACAGAGATCTCACCAACTTTATTCTTGACAGTTTTAGTCCTTTTCAAAATGAGGCGTTTAAGGGCTATGCAAATTTTCCCATTATTACGTCACAATGGGGTTGTTGTCCAAACGGCTCGTAGAAGCATAATCTTTCTATTGATTCACAGAAAATGTGCTTGGAGTGTTTATAGGAGCGGTAGAGACCCAAATGAAAATACAAAAGGATGCAAAAATTAGTTTTGCATATGCCCCCTTTAGCAATACAAATGTATTTCTTTGTAGACTGTAAAAAATGGTCAGTCAGTTTAACCTATAAAAGACATAGCGTATAACTCACTCACATACTCACTTACTCAGGTTAAACAAACCAAAACATCTCCAGACGGGGCACCAAACACAGCTTTTGACGCTTCATAAAAACAATTCTTCCCGTTAATGCCAACGAGTCCTTGTTAAAGTGTAGATATGATCTAATAATTTGTGCAATAAATCTTTGTGCATGACCATCCTTAATATGATACATCGGCATCTACTGTATAGCTTTGCTTAAATACTTCTCTACTGCAACAGAGCACTCATATCAGATCATACTTAGTATGTTCAGCTCCTCCCTAGTAAATATCTTGGCCTGGTATAAATGTAATTAATTCAGTTTAATGCAGATTAACAAGTGAATTACTGAACTGAATTTACATATGATCGAAATTGATGAAGTGTGCACTGAGAAATGTGGCTGCCCTTGTGCGGTCCGAGGTACAGTAATTCCATTTCCTCATGCGCAGACGTAATAGAAGACGCTTGTGCTGAGGTCTGCAGTTTGTCCTTGGCCAATCTAAATCTAAATATCCTGACAAAGGTAGCTAGACTGTGCATAATGCTGAGAGATGCAAAAATATTGTTGATACAAATAAAAAAAACATACATCTGATTGTGGGGCATTAGGGTGGGTCAGTAATCCATCTATAATGGCAGAATGAAAAATTATGCTTGAAATCCTGAACCCCCAGTTATGGCCACCTGTGTCCCTGTCTGCTCGACCCCCCTGTTGCATTTAGTGCTCAGGAATAAACCCAGCTTGCTGGAAGCGAGCTCAGAACGCCTAAAATTATCCCTTTTTGTCAGATGGAATTCCTCAAGGCGTATTATGACGCTGATAATTTGACACTGGAGCTATGAGCCTTAATGACAGGCTTTTGATGTGCTAGACTTTAATTTTGACAGGCTCTTAATATTAAAGAGGTTAGAAGGCTCGCTGCAGAAATCATGTCTCCCCTTGCTGCTCCCTGTCTGGTTTTTAACAACCATGGGGACCACCTGCTTAAAGATGTAAATCCCCATCCAATCCCACAGCCTTCTGAGCAGTGCTGTTGTAATGGGATATGACATCCTCACCCTTCATACATGCAATCCTCCAGCCTGGGGCTGCATATTTGGTGCACATAATGCTTGCTTCTCTAACAGCGCAATTTATAACTATGAGTACCTTATCATGTTAGAATGAATAATTGATTACTGACACAGTAAATGCTCTATAATGACCAGGCATTAATGATCAAGCGTCACAAGGGTATAAAGGTGTCACCCTACAACGTATGTCAAGCAGTACCAGTGTAAGTTCTCATGAGAGATCATGATCTACAGGTGCATGCTGTATGGCAGTGGAGAAATTAAGATTTCTCTGACTGAAATCTTTGTAGTATTTGCTTTCTTAAACTGTACTCCTCTCAGTTGAAGCCCCCTTTTTTTTTTGAACATGTACTTTTGTCAGTAACACTATGTTGTACATGATATCTACATATGCCTTTTGACAACTCATTTTATAAAGGCTTATTCCAACCAGTGTCTGTATCGTCATTACTCTTTCAGGCATGAACCTTTATGACATGCGACACTACTGTTCTTTCTAAGCTTTAATTTTATTTTCTTTTTTATACCAGGAATTTGGCGTCAGTTCTTCTCCTATAGTTTTTGAAATGTTGGCATGGTTCCAGTGTTAAACTGTCCATTAACATTGGATGCAGTATGTGTTTGTTCAGATTTTGATCAATTATTAAGGGGCTGAATAATGATCCAAAAAGAAGATGTCAGTGTTGGTTGTTTTTTAATTAAAAGTAAAAAACTTATCAGCCCACAGCTACATGTTCAGCCATCTTTAACCATAAATGGTTTGGTAAGAGCCAGCAAGTTCACAACCCTTTTGTGGTTTGTTTTTATTTAGTCTTATTTTATTTTCCATTTCTGTAAAGCACATTGAATAACCTTCTGTGTATGATAATGTGCTATATAAATACACTTGAACTTAAATGAACTTGTGCTAGACCAAGAACACTGAATGAAAAGAATCAGAAGATTGAAGATTGTTTTAGCCATCCTCTTCTGACCTCTAGTAATAGCACCATTTTTTATAAGGTAAACAACCCACACGAAGAACCCAGCCAAATATTGTTAATCAGGATCAAATGGGCCTAACCCTGCAGGCATAGGCCAATGCTATAGATATAACATAAATATTATATTATGTTAATTAAATCTGTTAAAGTATATGAAATAACATGCCATTAGCACGGATGTGCGACTGGTTACCTGCTTGGACTGCATTTGCCTCTGGAAACCATGTAAATGCAATGCATTCAGCATAGGAACCCTCTGACAACACACTAATTGCCATCATACGCTCCAGGTATCCTGTTCCATTAGAAAACTAACCAATCATAGATGTTCAGACATTGCCAGAGTGTACTTGGGTATATCTGTCAGTCATACTCTTTTAAATCACATGGAAATATCTGAGGCGTTCTGTAGTGCTGCACTGTGTCCTGAAGCCCTGGTTAAATGCTGAACATGTGGTTTGCTTTGGGAGTGTAATTGGTGGTCTTTTATGGTAGATTCCATTTATGGGCTTAACAGAATTCCAGCGGCAATCAGAGTCAACTTCCCCATGCTGACATCTTCGGAGTTGCAGCAAAGGAAACAGAATAACCACGGAATAATTGAACTGGCATGTCTCAGCACTTTCTGAGTTTTCAGGCACCGGCTCCAGGGCCAGAGGGGAATATGCTTTTACGGCATACACAAACCAGGTGTCAGTCTTTTATAGATGTAGTTTGCTCACAAGAGAGAGGTTTTTTTTCTTCCTGTTCCAAATCCCTTCTTTAGGAAAAGTATTTTTTTTTTCCCCAACCAAGTCCCAAGTGCAAGTGCTAACAACCTGGAAAACAGCATCTCAAGTAGACCTGAGGGTGTAGCTTCCATGGTTACATTTAACTACTATGGATAGGAATGCCTTGTATATCATGATATACACCCACATTGGAATGTATTATGACATGAAGTATAGTTTATTGTTCTAAAGATTTAAATGATGCAGTAATCTGTACAGATATGCATTACATTGATTTTACCATAATCAAGTGCCTTATTACTTTTATTAAACAGCATAGAAATACACTAATGTTCAATAGGCAGTTTAATGTATTATGAGTATTACTCTCAATACACAATTGTCCTGCCATGCGACACAGTTCTTTATGACTAGGCAAGCAAGGTAACAGTTAAAGATTATGAACAATGCAATATTTTTTAATAATGTGCAGCAGCGGTGCCAAACAAGGCTTAGTTTGAGACTCTGAGCCAATTAGAAGAGGAGGTCACTGTTAGTCCTTAGGTTGGCTTCAGTGTATTTGCCAGTATTTATCTGTGCATGTATTTTGCGAATGTGTTGTAGTGCAAATGCAGCATCAGTCTTGAAAAGCCAAAGCAATAGCCCTTAAGTGTTTTGCCTTCTCCGACACACCTGATTAACCACATCAACTAATGATCAGCCCTTCATTAGTGCAATCAGGCGTTTCAGAACATGGAACAGTAAAGTTTTGCAGTGCTCTAACTCCCCAGGCTTGGAGCTAGAGAGCCTGAACTAGGCAGTAATTTCAAACAGCACTTGGCACAGATGCAGGGTGTTTTTCCAGCCTAATTATGCTCTGTCAGCTGCATGCTGTAGGCTGTGTTGTCTTTTAAATGCCACAAACATTTATGAAAGACAGCTACGAACTAGAGGTTCAGGTAAGCGCTGAAAGCTGAACAAGATCTTCAGAGGACTGCAGAACTATGTATTCTGTACAGTCTTCATGTTCAACTTCACATTGAAATGATCACATCAGCTCAATTTACATAACGTGACATTTGTTTTTATGAGACATTTTTCACTAGATTTCTTGAATATTGATGTTTGAAATTAGCTACGAAGTACCAAATGTCACAGTGAAGTTCTGTTGCTGCTTGTAGAAACACCATGTAACATCAGAACAATAACAAATAAACTGGAATGTAGTATACAGTAACAAGGACTTACTGTTTTCTAAGATGAACAGGTGAACAGGTTTAGTTTCAGACTTTTTTCTGTGCCCCCAGCCAGTTTCATCTCAAGCACACCTGATTCAGTTTATTGAAGAAGCACTGAGCCAGAAAAGATATTGGAAAATAGCAAGACAATATTTGGAAATGGTCACGTGAATACACTGACGTGTAGTAAAGCATTACTTTTTGCATTAGTTATGTGTATTTATTCTAACATAAGTAGTATTTGTTCTAAGCAAATACATACAATTTAGATCAATTGCATTTTAAATATAATTTTTAGGTCCTGAAAACCGAGTTCAACAAATGTAACTTTGATAAATCTGTAGCACTGGATGCATCACAATCAAATAGAAACTGTTTTGCTAGTAACAACAGACTATGTCTATCATAGATCGCCTGGATTGCCACCTGAGGCCACACACAGATTGGAAACCAAAATAAGAAAGGAAGAAATGGAAGCAGACGTGATATATCTGCTGCTGTTTGTAATATTGTGGAATTTAGAATAGTGATAAAAAAAATCCTGTTTAAATCTGCCTGAGAGAATCTGTGTAAGAAAACAGATGTTTCATTTTGTACAGTTTGTACCTAGCAAAATTTTCAGACAATTTAACTTAATCAAAATGCTGTTGCAATACAGAATGCCATTTAATCTCAAACAGCAGGGAGATTACAAATAAGGAATGGCTCACAATGTCCTCATAATTTTTTTGTATGTGTGTGTTAGAGAGAGAGAGAGAGAGAGAGAGAGAGAGAGAGAGAGAGAGAGAGAGAGAGAGAGAGAGAGAGAGA
>JBBJLR010000145.1:11918109-11935267 GCA_037577145.1 Brachypetersius gabonensis
GAGAGAGAGAGAGAGAGAGAGAGAGAGAGAGAGAGAGAGAGAGAGAGAGAGAGAGAGAGAGAGAGAGAGAGAGTATGATGTATATATGTAGACATTTATATTTATTAACATAGTTGCTGGGATATATACTTTCTCTTTCTGCTTTATTAGAAAAAAAGTAGCACAAACTGCTTCTAAGACACTGTTGTTTGCATCAGTATCTTGTATAATGTAGAGGTACATATATTTACACAATATTTTGGGTTTTTTCTTTTTGTGCTCCTGGGCTGGTAGTTTAGGAGCAAACATGTTAAATATGTGGACCATTTTACCCTCTGATTACTACCCCTAGCAACAGGATACTGTTGCTGTATTCTGTATGGAAATATATCTATATATTCCTAATTCGGGGATGTGCTGCAGGTGAACCTCTGATGTCTCCCCCAGCACAATGTGTTCCTGTACCACTGTCTCAGTGGCTTCTTCAGTATCTGTTGCATGTTGTGATGATCTCAAGTGATATTTTTGTACTACATCTGAAACTGGCATCACCTCGAACCCTTTTTTCAAACTTATAGTTATGTTGGAGGAGTGGGGAAAAAAAAGAAAAGGACAGGATGTCTGTCAGGTCTTTAATGTTAGTGCTGGCATGCTGTCTCTGCTGTGTTTGGATTGAGCTCAAGTCAACTATGAATAATTCACTCTACCTGAAACTGAAAAAATAAAAAACAAAAAATGCAACGGAAGCTGCCATACTTCTTTAATGCACTTTAATAACCAAGGCCTTAATGACAGCTAGACAGTATATTTAGGAACTCTAATATTAGAAACACAGAGTGACCCCACAGTCTTTTGATCAGCTGGAAACAAATCCTTGCACTGAGTGCTTCTCTCTGACACTCGTGCTGTGTTTCTCTCTGTTGGCTCCTCATTCTAAAAGTGTGCTCTAAAGAGACACATTTAGTTAAACACAAGTTTCTGCTATCATCTGCTCCAGTGCCTCAGACAGGCCTTCTTCATGTCCCACCCATTATCACAGCACACTCAGGAAAAGAGCTCTAGAGGTGTCTGCCTGCGCACTGATATGATAGCTGTCGTATGGTTGGTTAATGATGATTGATGGTTATGGATATGTACCTAAAGCACTTTAGGAAATTGCTAAGATTTCTTCGGTTTCTGATAGTTTAGCAAGTTGGAGCATGGTTAAGATTGTCAGGCAGGAATACAGACCTTTTATAAAACAGCTTACAGTATGACCAGCAGGGCTGTTATTGGCTATTGGTTGTATTAGTAATCAAATCATTACTTTTGATTATTTAGTAATACTATACCCAGACTTATACTTTATATACATACAATTTGTAATTAGTGAGCTGTTGGTGCTAGTTTACTTTTTTATTTTTTAATTTTCATTTATAGTGTCCCCTTGTGGAGAATAATCAGACCACAAAACACAGCTATATAATGACCTGCACACACCACAATTATCATTAAATCAGGTTTATGTTTGCATACTCATTTACAAACGCATTTAAAAATCAACATCAATATGGAATTCAACTTGCGTTTTATTTGCATGCATTTTGAATAATTTACAACAGCTTCAGAGGTGACTCAGCAGCACTTTAACATTCACTCTGTAGGTATACTGAAAGTTTGACATTTGAGATAGTTAAGTCTTTTTTCTGGGCTCAGCTGTCTTGCACTATTCTTACAGTTTCTCTGATACTGAGTTACTGTCTTCCATGGCTTCCCCTGCTGCTTCTTTGCCTGTGGCCATCCAGTATCTTGCTTGTGAAATCAGTGTTCCTTATATCATAACGTTGATGGTTTTCATAACTCAACCAGAGCACTGATAGCTCTCCCTTGTGGAGAACTTTTACCATGCAGAACAACCAGCAGGTCTATTCGAAACATGATCAAGACAGCATTAAATAACACTAAATATATCTCCAAAACTCCAAAAACAAGACAGTGAACGTTAAGTATACCTTTAGCTAGAGCATCAGAATATGATATCATACAATAAATCAGTCCCTGGAGTGGCTCACCTAACCCAAATAGGTTGGATTTCCAGCCACTCAGTGCCTGACCACAGCATAAATAGCTTCTAGTTATTGTAAATATAATTCATGAATGGAATTCATTTTTTTCAACCCTCTGGACAGGTTGACAGACAAACCATAATTATAAAATGTTATTTTTTTAATTGTTATTTTTTCTTTTTTTCTTGTGCTAACTGGTAGGTTGTTTTAGTGCTTACAAATTAGTCAAATCCAAGGAAACAGTCTTTCAGAACATTGTTTTAACAAAGTGAATTATAAAGCAGGTCAAAGACCTCTAAAAGTGTTTAGTCTTCAGGTGTTTTGAGCAGTGCAGGCACTGAATTATTATTGCAACTCATTTTTAAACTAAAAAAACTCTAGCCCTCTTATTGGACTGACATAAAATTCAAAGACTGTCCCCTCCTGGAGGCTAGCTTCTTTCTCTACTCTTTTGTACTCCTCCACTGAATTATAATTGGAAACAATTCTGTTCTGACATTTTAATGCTCAGCGTGCCTTACCTGTCTACAGCAAGAAACACTCACCTGTCAGAGTTTCACCTGCTGACGTTTCACCATGAGTAAAGCTGGATATTAAGCTCTCAAAAGGTCATTCATAAGTTTTATTGATGGATTTTCTCCTACTCACTTGTAGGATGTTAAGAAAAAGGAGGAGAATTTCCGAAGTTTTGAAGGTCAGGCACTGCTGGCAACTGTTGAGGAATGTCCCTGTAAATATTCATTGCATGAATGAGACGATCAATAAGCCTCTAAGGACGTTTTGCCCCTTAATTTTGACCAGCAAGCTATTTCAGCCAGTTGAGCTCAACTTTTTGAGACTAGGACTAGACTAGAGCAGTTTTGAGAACTGCATGGCTTTCACACAAAATGCAACAGACCAGAACAGATCCCTTGTGAATGCAACATTAAATATTAATATGCTATTTTGAATATTAAAGCCAGCATAAAGGATTAAAAATGAATGGCACATAACTAGTTTTGAATGTGCTGCAGAGTATGATTATTGCGCAACATATACATTTTTTTTTTTTTTGCCATACAAATTAATTCTTAAATAAAATATGTCTTATAAACAAAATGTTGGAGTGATTGGCCTGGCACAGCATGTCTCTGTTATTAATGATAATGTGATCACATCAGCCACTAATGGCTTATGATATGAACCAAAACCAAAAAAGCTCTTTATTATTAATGAACTTCATTCACAGTCGAGCTTTATAAATGCAAACGTAAATAAATGCAGATATCATGATTCATTCTGGCCACTGGAACTGTAAGTGTTGACAGCTGCTAAAGGCAAGTCCTGAAGCTAGTTATTTAGACTTCTCCAAATCAGCTTATCATCATAGTCATACCTGAGTGAGAGAAGAAAACTGTTCTGAGGGCTTAAACAGCCATGTATACACTGCATACCAGAAAAGAACCATATTCTCCCACTCAAATTACACTGTTACACTGTTAGCCTCGTACTAGCGAACTAGTTTGGCTGTGAGTGGCGGAGGAATAAGCGATAGTGTGGCATATGACTGAGGGAGTTTTCCCAAATCCAAAATTTGGGTTACGGACCAAATCTATGGCGTAGCTCGAGGAACCACTGTCTAATGCATTATATAGTTTTAATCTATTTTCTAACATGGAAGAGATACTGTAATCACAATGCATGGGATCAGATGCACATCCCTGTAGATGTAGATCAGGTGTGTGTGATGGAGAAAGCAGGCAAAAAAATGTAAAACATTGCACTCATTTAGCGCATTTCATTCATTCTTATATAACTGTAATAAATATATTTGAGGCATTATAATTATATACACCAATCAGTCATAAAAAGAAAGCCTGCCTTACATATAGGTCCCTCTCAAGCCATCAAAACAGCTGACCTGTCAAGGGAGGGACCACAAGGTGTGCTGTGGTATCCGAAACCAAGGAAGTGGGAGCAGATTTTTTACTTGTTGTTTGCTGTGAGATGGGGCCTTCATGGAACAGACCAGTTTATCCAGTACACCGGATTAAGATCTGGGGAATTTGTAGGCCAAGTCAACACCCTAAACCGAGGAATACGTATAGCTGATTCATGTCTACTGTGGTGTTCAAAAGATTTATTTTCTTAAAAGAGGGACAAATAGAATCACTTTAAACAGTGATCTCACTGAGTCACACTCTGGTAAATAAATATTGAAAAATTATCAGCCGGTGATGATGGTGGCCTAGTGGTTAGGATACTTGCCTCTGGACCAAGAGGTTCGAATCCTACCTTCAGCACCACCACTGGGTTCCTGAGCAAGATCCTAAAGCCCAGGGACTGTCCCCTGTAGTTAGTGAATGGAAGTCACTTTGGATAAAAGCGTCTGCTAAATGCCAGAAATGTGATAGACATTATGATCATCTCCAGATAATCTATTGATCAGAAATGAAGAATGCAATATCATTGATACAGCTGTCGACAGCAAAACAGAACAGTTCCACCAACACATTCGTCATGTTGTCACTTCCTTTTGCTCCATTATTTTGCTTTCGCTTTTTTTAAAACACTTGTGTAATTATTCAAGACCTTTTCACTTGACTTTCAGTATAATTTGTCTCAAGCCGTTACAACCATAGAAACCTTGCGAGCCAGGTGCTGGGGAAAAATATGAACTTGCTTTCTTATCTGTTCATCTCAGGCTGTGGATATTCGCTACTCACACCTGATGAACACACTCAAAGACTTTACTGAGACAAAAGACATCAAAGGCTCATTCAAGGTTCTCTGTTATTCATTGCTGGAGAAGAACTCTAACTTGCCCGCCTTTGTTGGAGGACCCGACATGCCAGCCATCTCTAAATGTCCATATTCAATATTCATTTGACTCATCGCTCTTAATTGTCATTTGTCATTCACTGAAAGCGCGTGTCCAGGAATCTAATGCATCAACTGGGCCAATTTATTGGGCCATTTGTCTCTTTTATCCTACCCCATTTTTAGTGTGGAAATCAAGACCTGCTCATGGCCTATGAGTTCATTGTTCAGATGGCGGTGAAGCCGTATCTCCCTCTGCCATGGACTGATGACACTATATTCACTGTATGCTGGCTATGCATAAGCAAAAAGGTTTAATAAACCCTTTGGCATTGGGCATGTTGAGTGCGTTGGGTCAAGGAGAATCCAGTGTGAATCATATTAATGATCTGCACAGTGGATAATAATCTTTATGTTGGGCAATAAATCTGCCCCAGCGCTGCATGAATGAGCGTCAAAGCTATGGACGATGAGCAATAATGAAATTTTCAATGCAGTGTATTATTAGAGTGATGGCTTTGAGGTTTTGAGATTAATTTTCCAGGGATTTCTTTTAGGGAGATGCATCCAATACTGTTGATTGGAATCTGGGCATGTGACTAACATGAAAAGCAAGCAACTCTGCGCACATCCATTT
Source organism: Brachypetersius gabonensis (assembly GCA_037577145.1). NCBI lineage: Eukaryota > Metazoa > Chordata > Actinopteri > Characiformes > Alestidae > Brachypetersius > Brachypetersius gabonensis. Next base: position 11,923,570 of record JBBJLR010000145.1, read on the forward strand.
TCAGTTCTGTGGAGGTGACAGTTACAGCAGGGGAAATTGTCCACAACATCTCTAAACTACACAGTGCTGAAAAACAAAATGTAAATCATGATGGACTGACCTTTTTGGTTTTTCCATTTTTTATTCTACCGCCGAGTGCACAAATTCAAAAGGATGAACAACGCATCTGTTCATCCTTTTTAATTTGTGCCCTCTCTTGCAAAAATGAAAAATTAAAAATGTAACCAAAAGGTCAACGATTCATGATTTATGGTCTATTTTTGGGAAGTATGTAAAATAACTCTGCAACAGACATATCAGACATATCAAGATATTAAGATTTCATTTTGTGTTCTAACAAAATCTTCTCCTATGACGAAACTGTTTCTTCTTATTTTGCTCTGATAATTAAGTGTTCTTTTGCTTCTGAAAAAAAGAGAACAGTGTGACATTAACACAATGAGTGGATCACCTCTGGTAGTTCATAATACAACGTTTACACTCAGTGCAGCCACAACTTTTGCTTTGAGTCTAATGCTGAACAGGGAATGTTCTGCAGCCTACCAGAGATCCTCTGTGCCCAAGAGAGCTTTCTCACATGCATACAAGGAATTTACAGTTAATAAGTTGATACTGTACGATTAAAACATTCTCTAGTGCAAGGAGCTTGAATTGAACCACCTATAGTCCATCAGAAAATACAAAACGTTTCATTTTTGGCTTTAGAAGAGTCATGGAGCATAATGTGCCAGCATAATGAAACAGATACATGGCATCCCGTTGAGTTAATGAACTCTTAATGGAAGCAAGATCTTCAAATGATCGATCTGAAGGCCGAAGAGAACAATAGTTGAGGTTTTGGTAGAGGCCTCCACAGAGTGGTTGTAATCCTGTTGCTCTTTTTGCATAGTGATGGGTATTTGATTGTGCCTTTGATGGTGGGCATAATTCCCCACACTGCTCTTTTATGGAGCATTTACAGCAGTCACTTCAAGCCCATCAGCGAGGTTTCCTTTTCAGCTATCGACACTCTAATGTGGGAACCATCTCCTACGCTTAGGCTTCACCAGCAAATGAAACGATTTCAAATTTCCAGGAGTCTGAATCAGAGGTGGTGTGAATGACTGAATAGATGTTCAGATGTACGGTCATGCCTTCTTCCCAGGGTTTCCACTCCTGAGCTTTGACACTAATTGCAATTCGAACCATCAAGTTTTTTCCTGCTCTCAGTCTGTTTGAACACCTATCACACAGGGACCATGTCAGCTGTGGCAGGTATGTATTTGAAAAAGCATAGCAGTATGAATGTATTAAAAAGAAGGGGAGCAGCGAGAGGAAATGTAATGAAAATGAGAGCTGGTGAGGCATGGTCTCTGCTGCAAAACCCATGACGGGTCCTAGTGACGTCCGCACGGGGAATAATAGAGCTGAAGCACAAGTAGAATGCTGTGAAGAAGCAGGAAAAAAAGAGGAAGGAGAAGAAAACAAGCACAAAAATGGCATGAGATGTTTCCAGTTGCATTGAAATTAGGAGCACTCCCCCTGCAGAGATTCTTAGAAGCACAGCCCACGCACTACTGCACTTTCCTTAAATGCATGCCGTGTAGCTGCTGGAATCTGCCAATCCTATAAAACCTGCATCAAATCCAATTTTACAAAGGGACATGTTTGTCTCCTATGATTAGTGGTATTTGTTGACGCGCCTGTACAAGCAAAAGCAACAGTAAATTGCGGAATTGTACATGGGGATATAGTAACGCTGGTGGGGGGATTACGGTATTGTGCGCTTGGCTCGGCACTAAGGGTTGAATCAGTGCCACCTTTTCCTCCTTTCCTGAAAACGTGGTGCCCATCTTTAGCGCACAACATGTGTCGCGGTGGTTTCCCGGACGACGGAGGGGTCACATGCGTCTCGCCAGCCTGTCAGCTGATAAGAGACAATGGGAGTCGGCCCGAAGGTGACAGCAGGCAGCGGCAACGTGCCAGTGAAACCTGCCGTGAAAGAACAGCACAGCACACTTGAGCTTCTTCTGTGGCTGAAGAATGGAAGGCTACAGAATGTAGGATTCAGACAACTGGAGGGGATATCTTTAAGAGCCACATTGCTGCTGGAGACAAAAGGGTCTCGACTGGATGGGAAGAGGGTGCAGCAAAGCATCAGTGTGGAGAGGGTGATGTGGAACGTCAGAAACAGGCTAGGAAAGGACAGGGCGATTGGTGTTTAACTGCATTTGGATTACACTTCCTAACATTGGGATATAGCTAAGCTTTGTCTATTGTTTTTCTGGATGAGAGGACAAACTGCTGCATTTAAAATTGCTTATCATGGTGTTCCATAGTTGTTCTCTTCTCTTAACTGTGAAATGAATACGAAGGAAGTTCTTATATAACTTCCATAATAAATAGTGCTAATTAGAGTATAAATAGAGCAATGTAAAGAGGGAGGTATTTGGATTTTATTGACTTAGAACTGAGCCAACTTGATGCTAGGCTGAGCGCCCAGAACTGTAGAAAAACCATCTTCACTTGAAAAGCCTTTGATGGGAGGCTTCATTATCATTAGTGTAATGTGTGAAGGTGCTATTTGGAAACCGAGCAGAGCGTACGACAAAGAGGGAAAAGTGGAAGAGTTTGGTAGAGTGCATTTGGATTGCTATTGACGGTATGTCACAGATAGTAGGGTCATCAGAGCTTCTGCTGCCTGCAGAGATGAAAGAATCACACTGTTTAAGAAGCAATTGCTGAGTTTTCTCAGAGCACAAAGGAGCACAGTCACAGACTTCCACTAGTTTGTAAAAACTAACAAGTACAAGAACAAGACAAAAATGATTGGCTAATGTGAGATATCATTTCAGCGGCCCTGTGCAGAATTGTTTTAAGCCCTGACTTTTGAAAATTATTCTGAAAATTGAGTTGAATTGACAAGTTGCCCTTGATGAGTTGTCCTTGTAGAAAATTGTACAGTGGGAAATTTCTCCATACTGTGCTTTATAACACACTTAACCCACGCAGAAAAAATGCTGCACTCTATTACAATTAAATCTCCTCATAAGAGGCACTGACGGTGTTTGATCTACGTGAACCCAGACTCCTGATTTATAGAAAGAAAAACTAACTGGATGGGTGCTTTGACAGATGCTGCTGGAATGATACAAAACCCATCCATATTTAGTCTACTTAAAGATGAAGGCTCACACAGAACATACACTTATATGTCCAAATTACGCCTCAACTCTTTAACTTTCATGTACAAAGTAATCAAGGTTTTTTTTTGTTGCCAATTTCATGTGCATGAACATGCGCATCATGCGTTTATGTTCGCAAGTAACCTTGGAGTCTTAGAGCTGCCGGCTGTTCTTCCCTGTTCTAACACTTTTAATGTAGATACATAGCTGTTTAATCAACTTTAGATATCAAATCCCTTCCTGATATCAACTCAAGTTGGATATTTTTATCATTTGCATGGTTATCAGAATCTGGTACATTTGACTTGCATTCTGTACCAAAGTTTAATCATGACTGCTGTTTAATTAGACATTGGCAATTGTAGACTTAAGGGTCCTAATGCTCTCTTTGGGGTAGTATGGTGTGCTTGCCCTGTCCATGGAATTTGATATTCATTTTGCTGCTGATACATCAAATCTGTAACCTGGAATGTTTATTGTGCCGCTTGCATTTTAGCTTGCAAGTGTTTGACTGTAAACTCAGAAATCCATTGTAACAAGTTTACAAGGATGGTCTGTCGGCACCATGACTTGCAGTGTGTGTGTGTATGTGTGTATTTGTTAGAGCAAGAAACATAAATGTGCAATGCACAGTTTAAGCAGCCTCTTTGCATCAGTCTACACATGTTCCCTCACACGTTTAGCTTTGGTGGTGGCATTTTCTAATGCTGTCATTACCTCCAGTCCTGCCTTTCACTTTCCCCTCCGTCTGTGATGAAATGAAAGTTATGAAAAAGAGGAACTCACAATTATAGCCCCCGATTCCCTCAGGAGTGAAACAGCTCTGCGCAGTGTATTGAGAACAGTTGATTACACCTCTGAAAGCACTAATTACCTGAGAGTGTGTGTGTTTGTGTGTGTGCACACACAGACGAGCATTGGTAAATGTGTGTCTCCAAGAGCTGTAATTCGGAGAACTTGTGTGTCTGCAAGAGCTGTGTTTGCGAGAGCTGTGGTTCGAAGGGAAAAAAACAGACCAAAAGTACATGATGGTAAAACACATATTGAAGGAGAGAAATTAGAAATACTGCTGCACAGAAACAGACATTGTATGTTATAAAGTATAGTCTTGCAATTAAAATTCATACACTTGAACACACACGTGTGAAATGACATGCCATGCACGCACACAGACACACAGACACACACAAACACACACAAACACACACAGGCAAAGCCTTCTGCTGTCAGAAAACACAATACCCTCATCAGTAACCTCTCTCCTTTACATATCAGTACCATTTATCTAATGTATATTTAGAGTGCTGCATGAGCCGTAATAACAACTGGTACAAATAAAGATGCAGGCTTGATAAATCTAAAGTCTACATTTATTTCCCAAGGTTTCATTATGCCAAAGAAACGAGTCCAACTGCAAACAAAAGAACAGAATGAGAGAGTGTGAGAGAGAGAGAGAGAGAGAGAGAGAGAGAGAGAGAGAGAGAGAGAGGGAGAGAGAGAGAGAGAGAGAGAGAAATGGTCTAAAGACACTCAAGCAGATTGAGCCTGTGCCCAGATCAGCGATGCGGCAGAGAGATGTAGCCCTGCCAGCACTAGTCATAAGCTGTGTGTGTGTGTGTGTGTGTGTGTGTGTGTGTGTGTGTGTGTGTGTGTGTGTGTACTCTCATTTCTTTTTTGGGTGATAAAATTCCATGATGAAGTGCTGCAGGATTACGCAAGCAAGGAAGTTTCCACATGTTTATTCATTGTACTCATGTTTATGCATTAAATGATGCTCTTCTATCAAACAGCCACTGACTTGGAACCTGAGATGGGGTTTTCTTTAAGTGAACTCAGACTGACCTTTAAGAGAACCCGAAGATGGAAGTTTCCTCTGTTGTTTGCTAAACAAACAACCCCAAAATGCCAGCTAAGCTGTACCAGGGTTGGAGTTGGATAACATGTTCTGATATCCTACAAATCAGCCGTGTGTTTTATGGTTATACACATAGATTCTCATTGTTCTGTTTATTTAGACTATTTAAAGGTTTAGATTATCTCATCATATTACTGATTGGGGTTATTTTATGCAGTAATACATGTACTATAAATCAGATACCGTGGAGTGATGGTACATACCTCCAGTGTTTCGGGAACAATAGTAAATTATGAAAAGATGAATTATGTACTTACTGGGTAATACTGTGTTTGTTTATTCATAGTAATATAGTGTTACTATTTATATACTATATTTATGTATTATATACATTTCTGCATTTCTAGTTTACTCCCATAGACCAAAGACGTGAATATCTGGTGAATAATTTATAACAAATCCCAGGGCAGAAACACAAGTTATAGTTTGTTATAAATTTCTGTATGGTGTGGAAATTTTTTGCCTGCCCCAATATAATCGCTTTGGAAGTTCACTACTTTTATTGACTGCCTTTGTTGGGAAAGAAAAACACCCTTCGAATTCAGTTGCGTTACAGTTTAGTTTAATTTTACTGTTAATGACTATCAAACACAATCAACTATAAATAAATAAACAAGCAGCAAACTAACAACAGCTGCAGCAAGTCAGAAAGCTCCAATTCCTCTCAAGAGTCACACTTTTAGCCTTTCAGACTCACAAGAAGCCACTTTATCTGTATGAACGAGACGGAGAGGAGTCGGAACTATTGGCTGCATATAATATATATTATATACACACCTATTCACTGCATGAATTATTAATTTTATTGCAGTCGAAATATATTGGTTTTTTTGGGGGAAAAAAATGGAAAGTGCCAACTGTCACTTACATTAAAAAGCCCATGTCCTGTATTTTTTTGTTGTTGTTGCAGTTTTCCCCCTCTGGCGTTTGCTTATGATGTAGTTTTTCAGCTCCGTAATACATTTTTCAAGGCTATCACTTTATATCGCTTATTTTACTGGGTTGGGGATATGAGGCTTAGACAGTTGCTCAGTCAGTTGTATACAGCACACCCCATCTCATATTTTCTAAATGAACTCTTAAGTATGAAAATGTGCACTTTCTATGCAAAATAAATGATAAAATATAGTGTGGATTTCTTTTTCACAAAAACACCATTTGACCAGGGGTGCCCAATGACTGTTGCTATCACCGAATGAACTGCTTTTTAAATGGAAAAGACAAATTTGGACAAACTGGAGGAAATGCTTTTAAACACAGTTAATGTAAATCCCTTACAGCCCTACACTGAACTAGACTGACGTGTACTATGTTACAATACATTATTTAATATGTTTTTCTGTAGCCAGACTGGTTTTGTACTGTTTAAATATTTGAATGGCTTTTGAACAGTAGCATCTTTGCACACCACACACACACATGCATGCATGCACACTCACTCCTACGCCTCTTCTCCAGGCGTTTCTGCCTCTTCTCCTCCCTCAGCCGTGCCTCCTCCTCTTCCTGGTCCTGCCGGCACTTGTGGAAGTTCTCCACTACCACGCCCACAAACATGTTCAGCACAAAAAAACTGACGATCAGCAGGAAGGAAATGAAGTACAGTAGCATCCAGGGGTTATGGTTCCTGATGGGCTGCAGAGAGAAACGAGAGAGGTGGGGAGTTGGAATAAAAACAAGAAAAACAATGTGAAGCAGGCGAGGAGGGAACAAGTTTCCTCTGCTGTTCATTTATTTATTCTTCCAAGAACAAATGACAAAAAAACACATCAATTAATCAGACTACTGGATTCAGACACAGCATGTTAACTTCCTTCAGCTCAGGAAACGTTAACTCTTAAAGGGCCAACATAACATTTTTGTCCCCGCAAGGTACACTTAGTGTGGGTTTATGCATCAAAAATTATTTTACATTAATATCCAATCTCTTTTTGTCCCCTAGAACGAACTAGGTTGTTTATTGGTTATTGTGTCTCACTTGTGCCTTTATAAAGGTTTCAATATATACTCATCCATCTCAGTAATTAAATCCAGGTGTTCCAATCCCTTCCATGGCCACACGAGTATAACTTCAAGCACCTAGACATGCAGATCGCTTCACAAACTTTTGTGAAAGACTGGGTTGCTCTCAGGAGCTCAGGAGTGAATTCCAGCGTGGTACTGTGATCAGAATTGTGTGCAACAAGTCCAGTCGGGAAATTTCCTTACTACTAATGTTCCACAGTCAACTGTCAGTGGCATTATAACAAAGTGGAAGTGTTTGGGAACAACAGCTGATCAGCCACGAAGTGGTGCCTCGTAAACTGACGGAGTGTGGTCAGTGCTGAGGTGCATTGTGTGTAGAGGTCGCCGACTTTCTGCAGAGTCAATCGCTACAGACCTCCAAACTTCATGTGACCTTCAGATTAGCTCAAAAACAGCATAAAGAACTTCATAGAATGGGTTTTCATGGCCGAGCAGCTGCATCCAAGCCATACATCACCAAGTGCAAAGCAAAGCGTCGTATGCAGTGGGTGTAAATCACGCCGACACTGGACTCTAGAGCAGTAAAGGCTCGTTCTCAGGAGTGATGAATCTTGCTTCTCCATCTGGCAATCTGATGGACGAATCTGGGTTTGGCGGTTGCCAGGGGAACGATAGTTGTCTGACTGCATTGTGCCAAGTGTGAAGTTTGGTGGAGGGGGGGATTATGGTGTGGGTTGTTTTTCAGGAGTTGGGCTTAGTTTTACCAAGAGATTTTGGACAATTTCACTTTGTGGAAACAGTTTGGGAAGTTTGGGGACGGGCCCTTCCTGTTTCAACAAATCCGTGCACCAGCGCACAAAGCAAGGTTCTTAAAGACCTTAAAGACACGAGTTTGGTGTGGAAGAGTCCTGACCTCAATCCGATAGAACACCTTTGGGATGAATTAGAGTGGAGACTGTGAGTCAGGCCTTCTCGTCCAACATCAGTGTCTGACTTCACAAATGTGCTTCTGGACGAATGGTCAAAAATAAACACACTCCTAAACCTTGTGGAGAGTTGAAGCTGTTATAGCTGCAAAGGATGGGCCGAAGTCATATTAAACCCTATGGATTAAGAATGGGATGTCACTTAAGCTTATATGTGTGTAAAAGCAATAAAGTGTATGAGTGGAAGTAAACTTCTGTAAGCAACATGTAAATGTCTGCATTGTTGCGTCCTAACAGCTACAGTTGTGCTCAGAAGTTTACATACACTCATCATGTGTATGACATTTTATCTCACATTTATTTTGGGCTTTTAATGATATATTTGAACCGTTCTTTTTCCAGGGCAGAATGATTACATAACATACAACTTCAGTGATTTCACCTCAAATCAACAGTTAGACAGTTTAAGTTTGGATGCAATTGGATGTTCCAAGATAATGATCCCAAACTAGGGCTGCACAATATATCGCAAATTTATCTATGCTACTGTTATAGATTGTTCCTTTTCCTTTTTTTTTCTGGCTAAGAACTTAATTTAAATTATGTTTACATTTATTTAAGATTTAAAAGTATTTTAAAAATATTTTCAGATTTTTTTGTTTTTCAACAATGTTCAATGGTTCAAAATGTTATGGGAGGCATTAAATGCTCTGTTTAAGTAAATTCTTTAAAAAAAAACATGTTGGAATGGAAATATTGCATTTCCTTTTTTGCATAGACTAGTCAGTGTCTGGAGTCCCTGTTACCAGCAAATCCAAAGCAGAAAAACATGAACACCATAAAGGCTAAGTTTTGACTTACTTATCGCATGTGATATCGCCATGGCAACACTCAACTACATTTTCGCATATTGCATGTTTTCCTAATATCATGCAGCCCTATCCCAAACACACACCAAAACTGTTTTTTTACCAATACTGCCAAGAGGAGTGGTCAAATATCCAGCCAGAAGTAGCCCAGAAACTTGTTAAGGGACATCTAAACAAATAATAGTTGGAATGTACAGTTAATTTCAGAATTATTAACCCCCCTAAAGAAAAAAAACCTTTAAATTTTCATGGAAATTGGGTAATGGGTATGGGTATTGCTTTGATTAAGATATTGTACTGATGTGCTAATTTTTAACAAGAAAATTCATAAATTATTATTCCCCTGACACTTAATGGTGTGGCCTCTTTGTCTTACAGCTGACAACAACATCTCACTGTATTTCTTAACCAGATGAGATATTTGAGCCCACGCTTCCCTGACAAATTGTTCCATGCATGGACATTGACCTTGAGCACCCGACACAGATTTTCAATGGACCCTGATTTTGATGTCCTTCAAAAAGTTTGTAAACATTTTGGATGTATGTTTTGGGTTATTATCTTGCTGAAAGACCAAGCGGCAACCTAAAGCGAGACTTGCTACAGATTTCTTTAAATTATTCTTTAAACAGTCAACATACTGCTCTTTTTTCATGACCTCATGAACACAAACAAGGTTCTCAGTGCCTGATACAGCACAACAGCCACACAACATGATACTCCCTCCACCATGTTTAACAGTGTGATTTTAGGGTTGAAGGCCTCTCCCTTCCTTCTCCAAACAAAAGCAACATCCCTGTGCCCAAACAGCTCGAGTTTAGTCTCAACAGACCAAAGAACAGACTTACAAAACTCATTACCATGATTCAAATGTTCATGGGCAAACTTTAGTCAGGCCTTGATGTTTCAGCAATGGAGTTTTTTTTTGGATGGTGACCTCGAAGTCCTCCAAAATAAAAAGCTCTCACTGTCATCCTGCCTTCACTTCAACTCAGAAGAGGCCGTCTCAGCAACAATCACCCTGGCAGAGACCCGGGGATCCTCGTTGATGATTTTCTCTCTAAAGTCTCTTCTCTGAAATAGTTTGTTTCGGCCACGCCCAGGTTTGTTTGCAACAGATTTTGTCTCCTGGTGCTTTCCAACAATGAATTGTACAGCTGTTCTAGATACTGTGAAACGTTTGGAAATGGCAGTGTAGCTTTCACCCTCAAAATGAGACTCCACTATCCTCTTGCTGAGGTCCAGACTAATTTCTTTTTTTTTGCCATGATGAAATTGCTTCTTACCAAAAGTGTCAGAGTGGTCCAAGTGTTCAAGGGCCTTGTTAACCAGAGTTCCTTCTGTAAAGGTCTTTGCTGATTGATTACTCAGGAGTGGTGTGAAAGTTAATTGAATTTATAGGGATGGTTTTAAAACTAATTGACTGGTCAGGTTTGTCTTTAAAAAAACACGGGGGGGGCTAATTATTTTGGTTTTGTTTTCTTCTTAAAATTCAGCACATCAATAGAAAGTCTTAATCACACTTTGTGGAGATTTTGTCTTTGTTCTTTAGGAAGTCTCAGTTTTATTGTTATGGTCATTTCAATTAAAATATATTAATGGTTTTGTGGGATTTCTTTCTGACCTAAACTGTATGTAAATGTTTGAGTATGTATGTATAATTTGACCCTGTGTTGATTAGAGAAAATCCTAAATAAATTCCTAATTCTTGTTTAAAAAATCCCCATTAAAGTTGTGTGTTGTAGAATCATTCTGCCCTGGAAAAAGAACGGATCAAATAAATCATTAAAAGGCCAAAATGAATATGACATTCAAACCCATGATGAATGTGTGTTAACTTCTGTTTCTGTATACGGACCTTATAGACTGAAGAGTAAAGGGTATGACTAATTTTTACACAGTGGAGCACAAGCTTATGTCGGTTAAAATGCAACACAATTTTTTTCTGTAATTAAACAGGTTCAAGAAAAAGCCGCTCCTCGTCACCTGTATTATTTAAATGTAGCATAATTTAAAATCTTCTAAATCATTCACATTGAAAGCAGGCCAGGCAAAAGTGCTGCTTCAACGGTCTCATTTGTAGCAGAGATGTGGAGAATGTTTATACTAGAATATTTTATTTATTGCATAAACATTTTTTAATCAAAAGTCGATTTCAAACATGGTCCTTTAATTGTATTAAACAAACAGCTTAAGCCAAGTACTGTTTCTAGCCACAGTCATTTAAGCGTTTTTGGAGTAGTTAGCCCCGGCTTCAGTAATGTGTCCGTTGTTTGCCCTGGAAGGGGTGGGACGGGGTGGGGCTATGAGAGGACAGACATGATAGGGGGACTGACATTGTTCCAGTGACGAGGTGTAACTTTCATAATGAATGTGAGGTGAATTCCTTTCTCTCAATGCAAAGGGGGAGAGAAACTGTCAATGTGAAAGGGGTGGCAGAAGAGGAGCTTATCAGCAAGAAAACAGAAAGAGCAAGAGAGAGAGAGAGAGAGAGAGAGAGAAAGAGAGAATATATATATACAGTACGTATATATACAGTATTTATGTCACAATTCTCAGAGAAAGCAATAGATACTTGTCCAAACTAAAAAATGGACCTCAGCTACTGCTATTGTTTAGGAGCTGCTGTGTTACTGTTGTCTGATAGTATTGAGTGTGAGAGTGTGTATATATGTGTGTGTGTGTGTGTGTGTGTGTGTGTGTGTGTTATGTATTATGTATAATGCTCTCTCTCTTCGGAGTTCATCCCTCTGCCCTACTCTCTCCTTCTTTGTCGTGCATGGTGAGATTTTCTGTGTGTGTGTGTGTGTGTGTGTGTGTGTGTGTGTGTGTGTGTGTGTGTGTGTGTGTGTGTGTGTGTGT
>JBBJLR010000145.1:11935367-11959749 GCA_037577145.1 Brachypetersius gabonensis
AAAAAAAAAAAAGAAGGAGAGAGGGGGAGAGAGAGAGAGAGAGAGAGAGAGAGAGAGAGAGAGAGAGAGAGAGAGGGAGAGAGAGAGAGAGAGGAATGGGGGATAGTGGGGTATTCTGAAAGCCAGTAACAAGCTTTACACTTTGTCAATACTTTCTCATCAAGGGCATTGAAATAATGGGATTAGTGGGCAGCAATAAAATATGAACAGCATGCATGCATAATTACTGCTGATTCTTTCTTGCTGGAGAGGAGCAGGAGGCTGAAGGTGACTTTCTGTAGTGGCTGCGAGTTAGATTGGCATGCCATCCCTTTCGTGGAGATAGCATAATTGTGGCTCCATTTGTAGCCATGTGGTTCAGTCTTAAAGATCCCTCACTCTGCTGCAATACATTAGGAGCAACAGCAAAAAACGATCCTGAAAAGCTACTCGAAAATGACAGCTATGTATTATAACCATGTGTTATGTAATAAAAAAATGTAATGGAAATAACTTAAACACATTTTTAAAATAGTTCTTACTGCATAAAAAAGACTGCACAACAATACGTTTCAATCAAATTTAAATCACACTGCAATGTCACTTTTTCTAATTAGTCAAATTAGTCTGCACCTTTGACAGGATTCCCCCTCTTGTTTGTTAACAAGAACCCTGTGGAATTGAAATTCAAATATCTTTAATAATCAAAAAGACTTCTGATTCCTAGCACACATGTTAGTGTTTAAACAGTTTAGACACTGAGATTGATAGGTTGATGGGAAAATGGTGTGTAGAGAAATGTATCAATTTCTTTACAGTGGTGGTGTTAGGAACCAGGGGACAGAGTGTCTAAAAAATGCTTTAATTTCCTGTTAAACAAGCAATCAACTTATATGAGTTTCTGTATGTGATGTTGAAAAAAGTAGTCTTCATTGGGGACAACCTTACATCACCCCATGTATATATCACTATATCATTGCAAACCTGCATAAGGCTACACATTCCCAACAATTTCTTGTAAAAACAATTCTGTGAGGCATCTTTTAGAGCCATTATGTTCTTCAGACATCTAGTTCCAGTCAGCACTGTGACCCATTCTGATTCAGCAGGTTTCTCCAGAATAGAGCATTTTACATCAAACCTCCATGAATGAGATTTTAACTATTTAATTACACAAAGAATAATTGTAAAACTCATTCATTCCAGTTTAGGCAAAACATCTCACCCTCAAATGTGTCAAGATAGATTGCTGTAGCATAGCATCTGGATGGTTTGGCTCTGTGTGTCTTTGTATGTATGTATGTGTGTGTGTGTGTGCGTGTGTGTGTGTGTGTGCGTGTGTGTGCGTGTGTGCACGTTTGATGGTTTGTACACTGTGATTTAGTGGACTGAATAAGGGCTTGTGTCGAACACACAGCGCCACGCGTGCAGTCATCCATCACATGCCACACCGAGGAAGAAAACTCATGTCTGACCTCATTTCAGTATTCCTTATTAGCCTGTGGGTCAGCGAAATGACCCTTGGGCCTGTCCACCCGTGACCACTGAGCTTCATCTGTTCTCTCTGTTGACAGCAGGATGGATTCCCACCTAGGACAGAGCATTATTAGGTCGTTACTCACTTCGCTTTTTCTCTCAACTCTTGCAACATTTCATCACCCTTCACAGTGGACTGATTCATTGATTTGACTGATTAATTCATTCGGGTAATTGTAGCATTTCTGAAACACATACATGTCACTGTAGGTATGTCCACACTGCACTTCGTATTTATTTATTGTCATTTGACAAGTACTGTAAGGCCACAAGCAAATAGTGTTCGCCTTGAAGGAGAGAAGCAAGGTGTCAACCAAAGTGTAGCAAGCACAATGAACTTTTAAACATGAATTTACTGAAAGCAAGATTAAAAAATGTTTTTAGTTTTTAGTTTTGACACTGTTTGGCCCAGCTGCGTGCTTATGAAAGGAGAAAGGTAGGATTCAGAAATTCCTCAAAAGAGACTGTAAATAATTTATGATAAAACAAAAAATTAATTTATCATAAACGGTTTTGAGGCATGTATTGGTGGTCTTTGGTTTATCAGTAGCTAGTAGAATTGACTAGCACTCAGTTTAACCACTAACCCCAGGCTGTAAGTGTTTATGTCTGGTGTCTGACTTTGTGATGTATCTCACTGGCATCTAGATTACATCACAGAACAAAGTCCAGACATGTGCATAAAAGTATGCCATATACTAAACCCCTACTCTGATGCCAAAAATACATATATTTTATTGTCTGACCTTAGCAGCTCCGCAGTCTTTTAATGACCAGTCATTTGGATGTACTTTATTTTCAGACAAAGGCACGAGCATTACACAGGCTTTTGATGATGATGGAGCGTAATGTGTTTGGAGTGAGTTCTTTGAAGTCTGCTATTCCTTCATTGTCATACAAATGAATAACAACACCTCCTCCTCTGGAATATAAAAAAAAAGCCTTTCAGATGGGCGCTTTCAGCAGAGATTAAATATCCTCGTTTTTAATGTTGTCTCTTCTACACAGTCCAGGAGGCGCCTGTGAATTACGTTAATTACGTTAGTGTAGGATGGATCATGCTCCTGTCGGTCAGGGCTAAGCTCGTAATTAAGTGTGCTAATTAACAGCTGTTGTGGTGGGATCAGGATTTCCAGTGTTTCAAGATAAATGAGGGGTTAAAACTTTGATGGACTTTTCTCCGCTGTCCCCTCTTTCTCTGCTCTTTAGGAGATCTGCACAGGGTCTGATTAAGTTCCTCTTAACCTGCTTTACCTCATCAGATACTGATGAAGCTCAGGCCAAAACAAACCCCCGTTCCATGCGACTTACTCTGAGCAAGAGAGTCGAACCGATTAAGGGATATTAAGGGACGGATAATAGTGAAATGGTGAAGATGAGTAAGGACAGGCAGCTGCAGAAGCAGCACCCTAAGGCTGGGGGGGCTGTGCTTTAACAACTCGTTCCCATAGAGGAAAAAGTGCAAAGGCGCTCCCTGCAGTGACTGCTTAACTCAGTTGCAGATCAAGTGCAGGGAAAAGATGGAAGTGAATTAGTAAGTGCTTGGAGAAAGAGAGCCCCCTGCAGATATGCTTGGTGTGTCTGGAGGAATGCGAGGAGCATAAAAGAAGCCCAATCTCCCCATATTTTGGCCCTCAAAGTCATCTGCCCAAGGTGTCAGAGCATTCGCTTTTAATTTGTAGCCTGATTACACTTGTACACGTGCTGCACCTTGAACACCTCCCTACAAATGCATTGCCCATATAGAAACATCAGTGATGCCTTTGTGAATCCCATTGGTGCCTGCATCCTTAAGCCAGCAGCAGCCCTGCTGAGCCAACTCATTTCTCCATTTAGGAATTATTCTGCAATGATGACTCAGCAGTTTCACCTGACACTGTACAGCCAAAGCAACTCTGCTAGAATACAGTAAGCTGCATTAATATGGTTTCTCTCAATGTATCCATAGTGAACCTTCATATTTTGTTGTTTTTACTTTCAGACTATTTATTTGTGCCTCTAAATAATGACTAAATAAGTTTCATCAACAACAGAACTCCTCTTTGATAGCTGGGGACTGACACTGAGGACTGACACTGGGTGCCATTTCATGACACTTCATTATTTTCTTTCCTTGCAATCTCGCATTAATTAAAAGTTCACTCATAAGGACTATGCATTACAAATGTTTACAAGAATGTCTATTTTCCAATTAGCTTCCCTAAGCACTTTGGAAAGGAGACAAAAACAACAAAATGACCCAGTTATCTCAACGCAGCGTTTGGAGCCGCTGGTAGCCTAGTTGTTAGGACATTCGCCCAGGAAGTCATGGATTTGTAGGTTCGATTCCCAAGACTGCTAAGCACCTCTAAGCAAGGTTTCATCCCCCCTGGCTGCCCGCTGCTTCACTTGGTGAATGGGTTAAATGCAGAGGAAGAGTTTTGTGCTTTTCACACTGTGTTCACGTATGACAGAATGGTCACTTTCACTTTCATGATAAACCCAGCACAGTACAGTACATCATAGCTCGTCGCGTTTGGTGCTGAATAACCACAGACCAGTCAGAGTACCCATTCTGACCCCTGCCTACTGTGGAAAGAACCTACAATAGTAAGTACACCCTTACATGGTTATGGTATTCCCTTATGTCAAAATGGCCCTGCCATATAGTCACAGCTGTTTTAGAATGATTTGAGGAACATGACAAAGATTTAAAGGTGTTGACTTGGTTTCCAAATTCCTCAGATCTCAATGTGAATGAGCATCTGTGGGATGTGCTGGACAAACTAATCCATAGAGGCCACATCTTACAACTTACAGGGTTTAAAGGATCAGCTGACATCTTGGTGACAGTATTATACCTTCTGAGGTCTCATGGGGGTCCATATCTTGACGGGTCAGAGCTGTTTTGGTGACCAAAGGACAATATTTGGCAAGAGGTTTTTATGCTGTGGCTGATCGCTGTAGATCTGGATTACACATGATTGACACCTCTAAAAATGTTCAGACTGATCCTCACCACCAACTCCCTAAAGAACTCAAACTCCACCACTTCCACGAGTCATGTGTTGTTTATTCCTTAACTGTTCAATATCTCTGCTCTTTTTAAATAAGTGCAAAAAGTGTGTGAAAGTAAAATAAAGAAATAACAAATAGAGCAAACAGACCAGTATGGGCCAGGAGGTCAGTGCTGAAGTTGTCTGTTTGTGCGCCTATGGGTCCTGTTAACATGACTTCTTCGAGGTTTTGTTTTGACATGGACCATTGCTGGCAGATCCCCCAAGCAGACCAGTGATGAATTGAACAGCTAGGGAGCAGATGATTTGGCCTAGGCTAGAAGGCTTGTGTTATATCACTGTCCTTGCTCCCTTTGCTGCAGTGATCGTGATGCGAAAGGACACACAGCAGCGCATGAATACACTCTGCATACGGCCTTACTTCTTTTCACAGAACGTTTAGAGCTTTGTCTATAACCTTTGTAAATGATGACAACTTCACCTTCCCACCCCTCTGTGCACACACTATTTTTTTATGATTTCATCATCATAGTGATTTTCTACTCGAAGCTACAAAGGTACACATGCTGGAAAGAGATCTGAGAAGTTGGAATGGGTTTATACCCATGGGGTCTCCAAAGCATGAAAATGTGTTTGTATGCTCGCATTTGTCGAGCTTGTCAGAGCTGACATTTTAGAAAACTCCTCAGAGGGCATGTGGAGCTGTGGCGTTCTCTCTTTGGCAGACGCTGAAACGCTCTCCAGAGCACCCACCTGAGACCAGGCGGCACGCTAGCCCTCATCTCATTTCCCTTCTCAAGGTCCAAACTATCTCCAAACACACTGAATTTCCTTAGGTGTTACTAGCACAGAATTGACAGAAGCAACTCATTTTTACATTTCTCTTTACCCTTGAGATCATGTTGACAAAAGTGTCTGCATGTGCGGAATAGAAATTCTAACACAATAGATCCTTTTACAAGACTGTGGCTTTGTCTTGTATACTTGATTTCAGAGTGGCAAATAAAAATAATCTGTGATTGTGTATTAACCCTATTTTAGCCAACCTCATATTGGTCATACATTCAAATTGCATACATGTCCATGTCGGGTATTAAAGTGGCAAATTACAAGTGGGGGTGCAACTTTGTGGCCATCGGGTTCACAGGTAAGTGTTTTACCCACTGAGCCACTACCACCCTCACGGTATCAGTATGTGGATTTAGAGTTTTGTGTGTGATAATGTGTTTTCAATCACTACATAAAAGAAGCACAGTGTTATATCTGACATTGGATTCTCAGTGTATCTGACTAGAATGCAGGTCGCTGATGCCTTATTATTGATTTACATAATGAGAGTAACAACAAAAGGTGACAGAAGTATAAAGTTCCTCTGTTTACCTCTTAAAATGAAATGAAATTAAATGCAAATCGATCATTTTCTTTACATACAAAATAAATCAGCTGTTGAACTAAGAAATAATATTTCCATTACTGGTCATTTTTTATTATTTTAACATAATATGAAAATAATAGAGGTCATTTATATTGTGTCAAGATTTCATGGTGAATGAACAAATATAATGATAGTAGTAGTAGTAGTAGTAGTAGTAATAGTTGTAACAATAATAGTAGTGGCTTTATTTAAGCTATTTAATTTTGACATGTTATTTTATTTATTTTCTGTGAAGAGAATCAACCAAACGTATTGATTTCCCCACGAGAAATCCATCAAACGTGGCATCATGTTTTCCTATTCCAGTATGGCCACACACCTCTGCTCAGTTAATAAATGTCAAGTGACAAAAGTGTGAAATGAGGTTGAGATAATGCTGCCAGCTCACCAGTAGCATTCATTTTACCTGCTAAGGTCATTTGTATGAAGGGCTGCGGGCAGTGCTCACTGCTGTGTTTGGCTACAGTTCATTTTATTCTTGACTAATTGTGTGAATCAGATACCAGGCCCTGGAAAGCACCATGAAATCACTGCTTACATTTTGCACAAAGTCTTTGGTTTGCAGGGCAGTGTTTAATGCACAATGTGAAGATATCCAACGAAAGCTGTTTCATTCCCAGTGATGAATAGAAATGGAAATAGAAACTTTGGTAGGCTGCCTAGAGACAAACATTGCAGACATTTCACTTCTAACTACATAGTACTATTTTCTTTTACAATAACACATGTTTGTTTTTTTCTCCACTCCCTCTTTGTTTTATCATTGTATATTTTTACAGTTTTTCTTAATAGCACCAAACACCAAAATGACAGAAATCTAAACATGAGCTGTGACTTTTGCTCTTGGTCTCAGCTGTCATAAATAGACCAGCCTTTATTTGTCATGTTGCAGATAAATACTAATCACATATAATAAGCTATAAAAAGGAGTTTAGCTTAATTATTTGCAAAACAATAGAAGAATAAAACATAATCAAATAATTGTGTTTTGAGAGCCATGAGAAGAAGGTTTGTCTCCTCAGGGATTAAGTGGGTAGTAAAGTGCATGCCTCTGTCTCCTATCAGGCTGTTTTCTGTTGTCTCCCTGTTTGCCTCTGATTAGGACTAATTTAAAGCCTCAGCCGCTTCAATAACTCTTAATTGGACCGAATGTCAACAATTTTGCGGTGTGCGCAGCATCTGTTCCAGTTTATTGGAATGACATCTGGAAAAATCAGTCGTGGAATTAAGGTCAATTCTTTGACCACCGTAATGACATAGGGCCAAGGGTTTAAGCTCTTTGGCTAACGTTGTTTTGAAAGTCTGTATGAGTGGACTGTGGCTGTCATAAACCTTTGATATAAAATGTACTGTATAATAATGCTCTGTATAGTTAGGATAATGTCACTGTCTGCCATTTTGTGAATTAACATTATATTCTATCATAGCTGGGCAGCTGGTAGCCTAGGGGTTAGGACATTCACCCTGCGAGCAGAAAGTCCTGGTTTGATTCCCAAGACCACTAGGCACCGCTGAGGTACCCTGAGCAAGGAACCGTCCCCACGCACTGCTCCCAGGGCGCAGAGGTTGAATTTCGTACTGTTCACACTGTGTGCTGTGTTTTGTTCACGTATGACAGAATGGTCACTTTCATGTACCTGCAAATCTTAGAATTTGGGAGATATGAGCTTTCGTACCTCCAGCAATGATATTCAATTTAGATTTTTCAAATACGTTGTTGGATTGGTCGGATTTTTCTTCTCCACGCTTTTCTTGACCTAGTCCCATGAGATCTTGAAGGGTTTAACATAATGAACTGTGTGTAGTATGTCTTGCTCCACGATCAGTTATTTGTCATGGTCTTCTTCTTTGATCAGCAGCAAGTACTTGAACAGTACACAACATTGTTTGAGTCTTCAGTGAAAGATTGGATGTGGCTCATGTAAGGTGCAATGTGGTAAATCGTAAACCGTAGGCAGTGTCCTAAAACCTACAGAAAGGGTTACCACATGTAGAGATGAAAATAATCACAGTAGTAATTTTTCTCTGGCACAGTAAGAGAGTGCTTATTTCATTTTGCCTATGCTGTAGGACTTTGAGGACATGGAGCAGGCAAAAAACTCATGAACATAGCTCAATGTAAAATAGAGTGTGCGCTATTTTAGCCTTCTCATTCACTTTTTCCACTTTGATCTTACTGAGAACCAAATATATTTGTAAAATCATAACTTATCTGCCAGTTGTGTATGGTATCAGACAGCAGTATTTAATGCAGCAATCTTGTAATTCACTTTATAATTAGCTTAGCATATTAGATCTGTTGATCTCATCATCCTTGTCCAGCAATGTTAGAGTGCTGTCCAGTTACAGAGAAACAAAGAGTAAACCAGTCAAAGAGAGCCTGTTAACACCAACCGATCTTGTTTACGTGGCACGTTTTCATTTGGTTGTCATATGTTTTCTTTTGGCAGTTTCAGAAACAGTGAAATGCAGTGGTAGGACTTAAGGAATGATATAACTCTGTTTAGAATGAAAATAAATCAGTGTGACATAAACTATGTCAAACTATGTAAATGATGGCTGGAAGTTCAAGAGTACATTTTCAAACTTGTTCAAAGCATTATACAACTTTGTAACTTTTTTAGAACACTCAAACTTTCAAAACCAGCCTGTCAGCCAAGCATTATAATTCTCAAATAATTGTTTTTGGATCCTGCCAGAGAGCATTTATATAGCAGATGGATTATATAGCAGAAGGTCATGTACATGAAAAGCTGTATATGCAGTCAATAATCCAAGAGTAAACCTCAAAAAATAAAATACATGCCTTTGAAGTGTTTCGGAGATCCAGTATAAGTTAAAAAACTACTGGGGGTTTGCTTGTATGTCAGGTTTCTATAAAGGGAACCTTTACCTTAGTTTTTCCGTGATAGATTATACATGCAATAGATAAAAACAGCTTCAGATGTGTTTGGTGGCCAAAGTATTTCGTGTCTTTCTTCAGGTACAAGAACAGATACATCACCACCTAGAATATACTTAGGTTGTCCTGCCCAGTTCAAGGGAGAGGAGCATACACTTTCATGTCTAAATAAATAACACACACACACACGCACGCACACACACGCACACACACACACACGCACACACACACATGTGCAAATATCTGAACATGTCCATGCATACAAATACGTATGTAGACCAAAACTCCATCCCCTAGTCAAGCTCTGTCCTTTCGTTTGTTGATCTCTTCAGTGAATGAAATAGAGCAAAAGCACTAGAGCTGCTCGACACAGCTCAATCACCATGTCCCGCCCTGTCACATCACACAGATTATACCGCATCTCCATCAGGCTTAGATTCCACCTCCACTGGCTGACAGCAAGATGCCCCCTGAGTGCACAATATGTGGAAAGACATGCCACCCACTGAATGAAGGCAAAATTGGAAAAAATAACTGTTGTCAGAAAGAATTGTCACTGAGATGAAAACAGTGAAATTATGTGTGGATCATGTGCATAAGCTCCTCTCCATATGCCGATGTGTTGTACTCAGTCTTCGCAGTCGTTCCATCCAGAAGGTCTCGTCAAAATTGATCGTTTTAAAAGTCTACAGCTGTATAATTTAAACTGCACATTTATTTAAATTGGGGTATGAATACCATTTATTGTCAGATGCGAACAGTTGAGCACATCATGTTTTGTAAAGTCAGTCAATGCATTCTCTACAGGAAACTAATAAAAATCATCCTATTCAGAAATACTGAAAACAAAACATACAATTTAAAATGTGTGATAACTTTTGCATGGGCCACATTTTATGTTTTAGTTTTCCTTATAAAATGAACACAAATGTGACATCGATTGGAAGTTTCAGAAAGAATTTCTTGCCTTTTTTCAGCAAAGTATGAATGAGAAATATTGTATTACTTTCTTTTTAATTTCATGACTGATTACTGCCACTTCTAGATTCTGAAACAGATATTCTGTACCTCTCAGGTTCTGAATAGTATTGTCTCTAATGGTCCAATTTAACCGTTCAACTGATACATAGCTAGAGCAGTGGGCCCGTGGTGCTGAGCCGTGCCACTTCAGCTCATCCTAAAGACTCTCCGCCATTGTTAGGTGACAGGTGTGTGACAGGCCTCTTCTCCCTGGTTCCTGCCTGTAGCAGCTCTATCAGTCCTGCATCTCAAACCAGCTCACCGTCTCACAGAACACATTCCACTCTTATTCTGAAGAGTGGGTTATTGTAGAAGCATTTTCCATTTATTAGCATCATCAAGACCTCCAGAACTCACAATACTGCTCACAGTGCCATGCCGTTTCTGAAATGGATTCCTTGTTGTGCATACCATCTCAGAAAGGTTATTATCCAGCAGGGCCTCAGACTTGCATTTCATTATATGGTTGCACTGGTGCTTGATTTGCTGGCCCCCCTGGCTGTCTTTGTCATCTGGAGTGAAGTGGCTGTTTTGGTGTGGAGTGACTGTTGATCCTTCATAAGAGTTTCAGGAAAATTCAAAATGGTACATGCAAAATAACTATATTTCAGAATTGAGTATTACCATCACTAGCTTAGCACCTGTACACATTGTAGACAAGAAACCTTCATGTAGTTCTTTTCTATAGGTCTACTTGAGCCAGGCAATTTATTTATTTTTGGATAGAACCTTACTTAATAATCCGGGGATGGAATTACAGCAAAATTACTACATACGAGATTAAGAGTGTTCGTGACTAACAAAAATAATGAACAGTATTGCAAGTTTGATGCAAACATAACATGTGTCTTTTGTCTGAACAACATTAACAGAGTATGACTAGATGACATAATTTTAGCCAGTCTCAGGCTAAAATGACTTGACTGTTACAGTGTGTAACTGTCTGCATTGCATTTGTCACATTTGAGTGACTGGCTATATTCTGTTCTTCTGAATGGTTGCATAGAGACTGGTAGCACGGTATATCTGATACAGAATGCAGTAAATGTGCTTCTCATAATAGCACTTGGGGTTCTCATAATAACACCCAAACTTGTCCAACACGTGGGCGTTGTGAACGCAGCAGCAGAGAGAATTGGCTGTTTGTTATTGTCCGCAAATGGACAGACAAACATAGACTGCAGCTAAACATTTGACCCCAGATTTGGCGTTCTTTTACTTAAGCTTCAGTTCTTTTAACAGCGTGTTCTGGGTGATATGAGGTTATGTTGGCAGCATGCTGCTGCAAGAATTAGGAAACTGGGCTTCTTTTTTTTTATCCCTGTCTGTTTTTGTGTTATTATTCAGTTTTTAATGGAATGCATAGCTGCCTGCTTTCAGGCGTTCTGCTCTTTGCTTGCGCCCAGTGGCGAAGGATGCATGGAAATGCAGAATTGATTTACAAATGACTGACACAAATGTTTCCCAGAGGGAATCTGTCATTGCGTTGCAGTCACTGGCTCCACACCTTCAATACTAATGTCAAGGCTCAGCTACCCTATAATCTGCTGAAATCATTTTCAAGCATTATGCCATTCATTACTAAAGAGCAGCAGTGGAGAAGTATTCCAGGTCATTTGCAAGGACTTGCATGTGTACAGTTTGTCAGTTCGTTCTTCAGAAGACCAACAAGGTGATTTCAATTGACCAACTGCCCACTCCATCTTGCCGCTCCAAATACTGTAATAGAAACATGACAATATATGATCAGTGTAACGTGTGGCTCCTTTCTTTATTGTCCTTATGAGTGAATGAAAGCCATGTCAAGCAAGTGAACTTCAGATAGTTGAACTGCTTAGCAGGTAGCCTCACCAAGCTGGTCATGATCACAAAACGAGAATGCATACATTATTTTTTTCTTTTAACCATCCAGAGTAATAAGGAAGGATAGCTAGCTTGCAATCTTTATTTAATGGAACTGCCCACGTATAATGTGTTTTCTGTATAAGCAGCACATAGCTACATGCTGAATGAACGATTTTGAAGGCTCTTTTCAGCCACGTTAATTGACATCCATGGACCTGTCCTTCAGACAGTGTTGCCTTTGAGATTCACCATCACAAGGCCACACTCAGTTTGTTCCCACTCTTAAAAGTCTGTATTGCTGAAATTAGTTTAGACCAATTTCTCATGCCCCCATCTGACCATGACCTATCTGAGACTACATAGAATGCAGCAACAGTAACTTGTAACTGTCTAAAAGCCTGGCTTCAGATAAAATGGCTGCTTTTTCATGTTGCTGGCTGCTGATAACTGGCCAGTTTTACCAAGTTTAAGGGGTCAAGCACGATATTAAGATTGAGAAAGGTTTTTATTCAGACTTGTTTAGAGATAGTACAGTGCAATTGTACTGTGGTAGTGATCCTCCTCTAGACTAATTTACCTAAATAAAATATTCTAAAATATTATAGCTAAATCAAAACTGAACAATAAATAGGTCAACACTGTCATGCTTTCTTATAATACACCCTTTGAAAAATGTTTCCGGGCACTGAACATTAAATAGAAGGAATATTAGAAAAGGGCTCATAGTGCATTAGTAAACTTTTATTTTTTTTTTAACATTGTTCTTCAAATCCAGCCTCAGGATGAAGATGCAAAACCACGCCACGACTGAGTATAAGCTACTTCATCATCAGAGAATGAGGGCTTGCATTAACAAACTGTAATTGTATTTGTTATTTTGGTGCAGCAGTTGCTTTTGAGGTTATAACCATACGGATCCCTAAGACACTCCAGTGAGGCCTTAGCATGTGGCTGACCCATTTTTATTTGTATACTGCTTGTTGACGACCTGGCCTTGAATGGCTTGTTTTTGTGCAGCCTTCCTGCAGAACAACTCAGACAAGTGGCAGTGTCCATGTGCATGAGTGAGATAGTCAATAGCAACACATTTCATGGTTTGACGACACATTGCACTAAGCACTTGCACTGTTTGATGTGTCCAAATGTATGTTGCCATCTCAAGCAAGTTCTGAGCTTACAGTGTTGTTGATCTGAAGGTAATTACACCCACACCCTAGGACCATAGGAACTGGACAGCCACCACTGAATTGTATGTAGCTCAGGATACTAAAATCACTGAAGTATTACAAAATGATACTAAAATCATGTCAAATATCAGTCATCACACAAAATGTTAGTTAACTACAATATCATGTCCAAATGTCTTAATGCCACAAATGTAAATAAACTTTTTTTTTTTATCTCAAACTCTCCTCTCTATCTCTCTCTCTTTTAAAATATTATCTGCAACATGCATAACACACAGACGATCACTTTCTTCTGTGTGTTTTTATCGATCTTCTCCCTGTCTTTTCCTACCACAACTCATGTTTTTAGAGGGTTTGGCACATTTTGAGAATGTGGTGATCACGCTGCATGCTGAATGGATGTTCTACACTGTCAGGAAGATGTATGTACCAGAATAGTACTTGGGTATATATATATATATATATATATCCACAATATATACAAAATATGTAACACATATAAGGATATAGTCTGCGCGAGTGCACTAATGTAGGTTAAACAGAGCTGACAGTACCTAAGACCTTTGTTGAGAAAGACTTAATAATATTACATTATATTCAAATGAAAATAATGGATAAAGAGAAAGACAGAAAGACTAAGAGTAAAACATAACATTGTTTAAAACTGAATACTTATAGATGTTCAGAGGTGGGCAGTAACTACTGATCTTTACTGATTAGGTAAACATGTTTGATGGATGGTCTTTCATAATTATTTTTAGATTAAATGATACATTTGTGAGGAAAGGAATCTACATTTTAGTTGGTTATATTCATTATGAATTCCTTTTTTGGGTTTCATTTCATTAAGTTGGTTAGAGCTCCTGGAATGCTTTATGATGAGTCACAGCTCAGTTATTTTAGACATAAAAAGAACATTAAACAAAGTGGAAAAGAGCAGAACATAGTTAGATGTTGTATGTACCAAGAAGTGTAGCCACAGTTCTACAACTTACTCTGTGCTTTAGTAGTATTTCTGATCTGGGATTTAAGTGGTTTATTGGAAAGATACTTTTCCTTGTGTCTTTGCCCATTTATGTGCAGGACCGGAGAAGACATTCATATTATTACATGGACACTTCTACAGTGATGCTGGGATACATTAAAATACAGCTTCAGACTTATCTGTGACTAGCTTTTATAAGTATATCTTTATTTTATTTTACATTATATATGTTACAACTTGTAAAAAATAAAGTATTATTTTCCAGCACCTGTCTCTGAAAAGTGTTTTGTAAATAAACTTTACTTACTTTCAAGTGATCTTGCAGTGCAGTGCAGATATCTGTGGCACTAATGATCTGTGGACCCTCTCGAAAATTATTGTTTAAAGTGGTTTTAGAGGCAGAAGTAGCGTCTAGTGACAGGTCAGTGTCTGTGACATCAGCCTATGTCTACATAAGAGTGCATGTTTGTATCCGTGTGAAAGCCTGTGTGTGCATGATAACCAGTCTGCTCCCTGAGTGTGTTTTCCTTTTGTCTGTTCGACATGGCTGCTGCCTTAGACCAGTATGTCTCTCTCTTAAATGTTTCCATGTGTTTCTCTCTTTTGCCCGGAATTGAGCACTTGAAAGTATGTATGATCCCACGTAAAAGTGATTCTCCACAGCAGAGCATCACTTTATACACGTTTCTATGTATGCACTGTATGTACATAAGCAGGGCTTCGAGCCCTGACTATATGTACATATAGCTGGATGCTCGTTTTTGTATAAATTATATGTATGTAATTTATCATGTTTGCACAGACTAGTCCATGTGTCTTTATCTGTACATAACTCTAATTTATTCCAATTTCTTTCCCAAAAATAAGAGAAAAAAACTAATAAGTTAAATCTCAATCTGGTACAACCTGATTGAATTGGAGAATGTTGAACAGAATAGACAAGAGCAGAGCTCTGAGTCTGTTGGGAAATGCAGCTGGGACCTTGCAGAATTCATGAGAACCCGTATAATGGTTCAGCCGACTAAAAATGATCACGAGAGTGAGCCATGCTTTCCGAAGCTCCAGAAAAATGATTTTAAAAAATCAAAATGTATCACTGGCATGAGCTTCCTTTAACATTAGATGAAGCTGGGTTTTTTGCAGTAAAAGCCCTCATTGGGATAAACCTTATGGGCTGGCAAATCACATGTTGTAAATTTTGATTGGCTAAAAATCATTACAATCTCTATGTATGTATGCTAACATACGTACTCAAATCTGGCATACATATATAGTGGCCTCGATCTGACCCAATTCAAAGGTTCAGCTGTCATTTTCTGCTGTATACTTTGTGCAGTAAACAAAGGCCAATTCCTAACAGAAGTCTTTTCATGTTTGGTTGACAGCTGAGGACACATGTGGTGATACTCTGAGGGGTTCAAGTGGCATCATTTCGAGTCCCAATTTCCCGAGTGAATATTACAATAGTGCGGACTGTACGTGGACCATACTTGCTGATCCCGGAGACACCATCTCCATCATTTTTACAGACTTCCAGACGGAGGAAAAATACGACTACTTAGAAGTGGAGGGGTCGGAGCCACCGACAATATGGTGAGTAACAGTAACTGTCCGCTTTCTGTGTGTGAGCGTTTGTGTGTGTCATTAAAGTCATGCTTACCCATGCTTATGTGTGAGATATAGCAAAAATAAAAATGCGCTTTAATGCGCTTTCAGGAGGGGGGGTGCTAGCTATGTGTAAGTGTGTGGACGTGTTTGTTTTCTCAATGTTGCTTTGATGTTTGTGCTTGCCTCTGATGTTTTGAGCTGTGGATAATGGATGTAATCATCAGTTGTATTGGAAGCACCTAATATTTTCTAATGTCCTCATCATAACAGCATTTCATCTTTGCTACCTATCGATTATGCTCAGATTAGTCTATTGATCCCCCCCCCCCCACCTCCTCAGCTCGTGTCCAGCAATTTGCCCGTGACAACAGGTAAAAGGATGGATAATTACAGCGTTCTTGGTGTCTTTTGCAATCCTTTTTTTTGTTACGTTTTGCTTAAAGTACAAAATATATAGCATAACATAGTCATTATGTGAACATATGGAAGAGCTAGCAATTGCAGCAAGTTCCCGTCCTGTCTTTTGGGGAAATTATAGATTGAACACATGCCATTTTTGAATTACATTTCATTTGAGATCTGTGGTTCTCAGATCAATGAACATTAGTAGCACTGTGCATGAAGCGAATTATTGCTTAAAATGAATATGCAGCTGCGCATGACCTTCTGCTAAACTCCCATCTACCCCCTAAATATCCAACCCCAGCATGCAAAATCCAGTTAAAAATCAAGTCAAATGCTGGAAATATTCACTTGGTTGGTGAGCAGTTGGAACCGCAGTAGGCACTGGTTTCAGGTTTGCTCTGGTGGTGCATTTACACACTGTTTACACTGATTTATTCAAGATAATCTTCTACCAGAAAGCAATGGGATGTCAACGAGGATTGTTTAAATCGTCAGTGAGCTGATTTGAATATGCATGATATGCAAATGCGCAGCCAGTCCCTCTCCTTTGCTGATTGCTGCATAAATAAAGAACAGCGGACATCTGAGGCTGCCACTACGCACGGCACAGAATGCGAGTTCTGCCGCCATGGTGTTTGTGTTGCTCATCCACCCGAGACTAGATCTACGGATGAACCTGCTTGACATCACTTAATCATCTGTATCATTAGCTTTGTCTTGTATTAATCACTTCTGTGTATAATTAAATTGAACTGTAAAAGTGTGCTGGCCTGACATTTCTGGGGACAGTCAGAAGACTAAAGGAAGCTGCCTGCTTACTGTGTTTAAAGCTTATTGTTTTAGCATTGCCAGGGTGTTCGTGTGTTCATGCTCCATACAAATTGAAACTTCAGTTTCCCTTTTCTATATTTGTGAATGCTCAGCGGCATCTCTTTATCCTTCTCAGTCTCTTTCTTTTCCTTTCTCTCTCTCTGTTTCCCTCTCTCTGTGTCTCTGCTGGACCTCTGCCATCACTATATAAATCCACCCAATTAGATTATCCAGGTACCAGACTAAGAAGGAGGTCTTGAAAAAAAAAGATTGCCAGATATGGATGCATTCTTCTTCAGTGCACAGTGGAAAGGTTAAAAAAAAAGAAGGAAAGGCCTGTTTTTCTTTGTGACAGTTCTAATGCCTTTTGATTGGTTGGGTTATTTACTGAAGTGGTTTTGTGCTTTAGGTATATTTCTCCATCTTTCCGTCAAACCGGAATTCTATCTCATTAGTGCCTCAGCATGTGGGCGGGACGCCCTGCGAGCACCCCACTATTTTTCAAGAGAAGAGGGAGCATTCTGAGCTTACGAAAGCCTCAGAACCTGATTACAGGTGCAATGGAAATGTGAAATAGTCTAGATTGAGCTTTAGTTGTATTTAGTTGCATCATGCCTTCAGTAGGAAGAAAAACAAGAAGTAATCACTATGATGACAAGAAGATAATATTAGTGGTTTCCTATAGAAATAATGCGCTGCTGTTTTTACAGCTAAAAGATACCCAGTGCTTGTATTTCATTCTTCATAGTTCCTGTGTTATCGTAAGCTGGAATTTGGGCAGGTCTGTATTTTGGGCTGAATAAAGAATTAAACGCAAGAGCATGGCTAGGTCAGCCTCAAGTTCACACTTTTAATGCTACATTATGCAGATTGTTATTATAATCCAATTTTGTGGTTTTATTAGATGCTAATTATGCATTAATGCAATTGTAAATAGGCCATGATTAGTGTGGCCTGGTGTAATTGACATTAATACATGCAATAGACACACACCCCTTTTTCACCTCCTTGCTGCCAGTCAAGGCGTGTTCCAGGGTGTCTACAAATGAAATGCTAAAAATACCACTACATTTTCATTTTGAACTTATGACATTGCAGACAGTTGCTATGTAATATGTTATGATATGGTACCCTGTATATACCCTGGTATATACAGGGTATATACCGTGGTATATACAGGGCATCCTCAACAGGATGTTAAATGGTATGTTTTATTTTAATAATACCACCCTGTAATCCCAAGCAGCACATTTGATAAGAAATCCTAAATGAGACTTTACAGGCTTTAAGCAACAACAGCCTTAGGGACAGCTACTGTGGCCGGGGGGGGCAGTTCAAAACATATGATCTTCTCCCTTACAGTCGTTACATGCAAACTAAGCAAACATAGCTTACTTTGCATTCATTGTTTTGTAATGTCATATGTATACATGCATATCCACCTATTCGGCCTACAGCACTTGTATTCGTGTTGAAGTTATAAGGAGTGTTTTGGCCCAGTCTGTTTTGTGAATGATGCACAGTCAGTACAGAGAACAGTAACATGCATCAGTCGAAAAGGCAGAGGATCAAAACCAACCTGTTTAAAAAGATTAATTTAAAGCAAAAATTTGAATTGTCTCGTATCATATTGAAAGAAAACAAATACAAGGACTCAAATACTCATGCTGTCTTTTAGCTGCCTTTTCTAAACATTAGCTACCATAGCGTGAGCATGAGAGAAGTTTCAGTAACAGGTTTACTCTCCCCCTTTCTCATCACTGTC
The DNA here is from genome assembly GCA_037577145.1 of Brachypetersius gabonensis. NCBI lineage: Eukaryota > Metazoa > Chordata > Actinopteri > Characiformes > Alestidae > Brachypetersius > Brachypetersius gabonensis. The sequence continues at coordinate 11,953,841 of JBBJLR010000145.1, forward strand.
TCTGTGGCACTGAGATCAGTGGTGCTAAGCTACTGCTGATGCTTCTAAGTGTGATGCCAGCAGCTCGTCCTGAACTGTCACCCGGCTCTTGAGAGGTTCCATACTGCTCACTAACGTTGAGCTCCACAGCGGACGTGTAGTATAAACAGTTCCCAATCCATCAGCCTGTCCAGCCTGTCAGAGCTTCAGAGAGGCCTTAGATCTGCCTCAGGTCTGCCACAGCCCTACTGCTGCGTGAGGGGAAATGCAATGTACTCGTCACAGCCTCAGCAAGAGTGACCTCAACTTCAGCTTCCTCGGCATGTTAAGCCTCAGTGGATTGCCATGCACATCAGCGCGCATCAGTTCTGTATCATTGCCCTGAAGTTTTATCGTCTGCGCTAACCAAAGAGCACACGGCGAAGCCGAAACAGATGCGTCTCAGTCGTTTGAGACATAAAAACCCAGAGTTTAACAAAGTGCCCCCCTTCTAGAAATAGATATTTAATTCAGCCATCTGAAAGAGTGTTGACTCTGCAAGATTTCCAAGAAAGGATTTGTCATTTCTCATCAGGATGAATGCAGATTACAAAAACTCATTAGCATCATTCACTATTGACCCACTGTTCTCAGAGAATATCATATATACTATATATCTGAGCTACATAGACACACACATTTTATTGGTTATGGTAGTCTTCAGTTCAACTTGTGCGTCTAAGTTACGCTGTATTTTATTCTGCCATTATATCTCAATATATCTCAACATATCTCAAATGTACATTTTTAACCAATTTTCTGCCCAGTTTCACCGAGTTTCAGTCCAATCCAGCTAGAAATCACCAAGCTGCAAAGTCACTGGGAAGCTCTACATGCCAATCCTGATACATCAGCTAAGAGACATCGGCATTCACTAGCATCATTAGCCTGGAACAGTCAAGATCATACTGAACACGTTAAGTGGATAAACAGAACAATAGCAACAATATCTTGTTTAGTAACAAGGACCTGGGAAAACTCCATGCTAACCAAAACCACCAAGCTGAAGGTCTGTCAGACCTGAATGCCCAGTACATGTTTGTTAAGTAATGATACATAGATGACTTAATCTTGCCATAGTAGAATTCTGGGTCAAGACTATATTCCAAACAAGAACGCTTTAGAAAACGTAGGCATCTTAAACATGTACTTTTTCATGCTTAAGAATTTTTCACATCAGACACATAAAGGACAGTCAGATGCCCAAAGACACCTTGCTATTCTGCCTGCTGCTGGAATCAACTGCCCGTCAGTATCATCACCGCACCAGCTGAAGCAAAAGATAAACAAAAAACATGCAATTCTTTTTAATATCTATTGCAATTCTTTAATTTTCATTGTATTCTTTTATTTCTTTGATTTTTTTTCTATTATTTTAATTTATTTTTAATTCTATTCCTGTAAAGCACTTTCACTTGAGTATTTTTGCTAGAACCAGCAGAAGACCAGTACTGTCCTCTAGAAATGTCCACAGGCACCATATTTATTGACCATAAAACCTGGGAAGCTGTACCTTTTGGCCAAAGCAGCTCAAGACAGACTGCCAGGCATGAAGACAAGCGAGCAGTAAAGAAAACAGTGCAGAGCAGACGACAGAGGGAAGCACCGGCATTAGGTACTCGGCAACCTGGCACTATCTTCATGTGCAGACAGTGCAGGCAACACCTTCGACTCCAAAAAAACACAATATATGCTATAATTCTACTACAGACTGATCAAAGGAACACAATCCAGTGTCCTTCACGACAGATACCATCATCACTGCAACCCTGCAATGTCTATTGGGGTTAAAAATGTTCCTACCTATCACTCTTTCTATCTACATCACTGCTGCCCCAAATCACTCAGACTGGTCTGGTCATTATTGACTGTGCTAGTCATTATAAGCACAGTTAAGGCAGGATGATGATAATCATATATGACCAAAAAAGCTTGTTAGTTTGCCTTATATTATCAGTGTCCCCTTCTGACCTTTGCTGATTTGGCCGCTTTCCTTGCTCATTTACAGGCTGTGCTTTATTGGAGATTAAGCTTTCATTTTTGAGCCAATGCAGTATGAATGTTTAACTTAAATGCGCTACTTAAAAGGCTCTCTTGTAATTGACCAAATCATACTGCCTGACCGCAGCTGTGATGGAATATGGTCATGAATATTTCATTAGCAATCTGAAATCTTCTTCCCAGATAAGCCTTATGACCAATAAAGTATGGACCCATATATGTCACTTTTAGGTGAGCTGTTCAGCAGAATATACCCCTTTTAAACACAGTCAGAGCTAAGCAAGTTATTTCCATCATGGTTGGTGAAGAAAGAAGAATGTTTGGAGCTTTCTGGGTAAAAGTAATCTCAATTTTGTGACCCCACTGCCAACTAAATATCCCTCCAGTTACTGCCATGCTGTGATAGAAGTCAGAGGGGAGCATAATTAAATGTGCTCTTTAAATCCCTTAAATGTGTGAGGAAGGCTGGCATCCATCGCAGGAGAGCTCTCTCACCTTCAGCCCTCTCTCACTGCTGATGGCGTAAGCACTCTTTAATTGTCAACGTTTAATTATCTTTCGACTAGAATTTGTGTCATGCTTGCTTGCTACAAGTGTGAGAGCTGTCCAGCAGGAAGTTAGAGGCTTTTTTTGGGTGCACAGAGAGAAAATGCTCATCAGGCATTTAAAAGACAACTCAGCTAAACTCTTAGATATTTTTGCTTTACTATTTAAAAATATATTTAAACAATTGAGAATGAAAATAGGAAAGGTGTGAATATGACAAAGAATTTACCCTTCTAACTGGGGAGTAGTAAAGTACTTGAGTGATAGTAAATAAGCATCTACATTTAAACAAGTTTATCAAAGCAAAAACAGAAATAAAAATTTCTTTTTTGTTTACAGAATGTTACAAGTGGTGGGCAGTTTTACTTCACATTCGTATGAATTTGATTTGGATGCTTTAATAATGCTGTTTTATATTTCAGCAATATGTAAGTATTTGATTAAACTTACATTATTAGACTTTATTGTTTTCAAGTGACAGCTTTTACTGAATTACTTGATTTTTACTTGATTTACTAAAATGACAGCTTTTACTCAGATTCGCGTTTTAATACAGTATCCTCTTCTACATGTGAACACAGTGTGGTATTACATGTAGGAGGATGGTTAATATCAAATTACACCATGCTTATGTTAACATTTTCATTCATTTTATTGACTTAAGGTTAAGGCAGATGAATGTGGTGATTTCTGTTCTTGAGATGTGCTCTGAGATGTACCCATTAACAGAGGTTTTTAATAAAAATCCGCAGAAATTGGAAAACCTTTATGTAAAGGCCCACAGCAGCTCAGTAAACTGCCTTTTCCTGGCTCAGAACCCATGGTTCATCACCAAGAACGGCGACCCCTAGCACACTGCTGGGAATTAGATGTTGATTTAATGCACCACGGTAATTTACAGTACAGTTTCCTCTCGGAGATCCTCATAAACGTGTGTGATAGGAAATTGGCTCAGGATGGTCCTTGTTTAATCCTCTTATTAGCCTGATATAAAAATGATAATTAGCATTTTAATCCATCATAAATATCCCATAAAGGAACCCACCCGTCTGATTGAAAACCAATGGCGGACCGCATCATTTTTTGATTTTCTGTATTTCCTTGGCGGCTTAAACAACAAAAGTGTGAAATAAATTGAACATCTACTTAGAGTAAAGTTATGCATACCACGTTCCAGTCAATTTTGCTGGCACACTCTTCGACGTGCACTTCTGGGAAATCTACAGCACCAGGACGGAAACAGCATCCCGAGCAGGAAGTGCCTTCGCTGTGACCTTGGGCTTTATGGATCCAAGAGTTGCTCTGCAGACACACACAAGAAAACACACACACACACACATACACACACACACACACACACACACACACACACACACACACATCTGGACAAAATTACATGGTGACTTCTGGTTTCATATACACCGATACATACACATGCTGACATCACTTCTGTCAGAGTTCACATTTGTGTGGGTTTTTATTTTTTAACACTGACATGACCATCCTGTAAAAAAATGTCATGGCAAATGGGATGTCATGACAGATTATGTCCAGGAGCCAGTGCCCATACCAGTGTCATGTTACATTACAGTAATTATGACATACAGTGTTTGATATCATGACAGCTTATGTCATCATTTATACAGGTTTTGCTGGCCTCTTTTTTGCTTCTACCTTGCTTCCACTCTCATTGTTCATTTTACCAGCCCCACTTACAGCATAAATAAACTTAGTAGTTTTCAATTACATACTTTAGCCCATCTGTTTTTCTACATCGTTTGTTAGCGCCCATTCATCAATAGTCAGAAACACCACAGGACCACCGGGGCAGGTATGATTTGGCTGATGGATTATTCTTAGCACAGTCCTGTACACGTCATGACTGATTTCATGATGGCTTCTTTATGGCAGCTAGATTATAGTGTATATACTAATAGCTATTACACACTCAAGATTTCTTTTATATCATTTTCAAATTCGTCAGGATCGTATGATGATGTCTTTCATTATTTACATGTGTTCACAAGGTTGAATTGTTTTGCATTTCTACTATTAACTCTCAATTCATATTTTTTAAATGTCTGGTGTCTGTTTGTGTGTGTAAGTATAAAGTGTTCATCTGTCATATGTGAATACACCCCAGCACATGGTGTCACATCACAAAATATTTATCTGTATTTAATCCATTCACTGAGTGAAGCAGGGGCAGCCAGGAACCCAGCAGCCGGGGAGCAGTGTGTGGGGATGCTACCTTACTCAAGGGTTCCTCAGTGATGCCACTGGCAGGCCTAGGATTTAAATCCATAACCTTCCGATTGAAGGGGTAACTCCCTAGCCACCAGACCACCAGCTGCTCCTTTGTGTGTGTGTTTGTGTGTGTGTGTGTGTGTGTGTGTGTGTGTGTGTGTGTGTGTGTGTGTGTTTTATGATAACTGATTAATTAATCATATACCTTATTTTCAGACTGTATGACCAATATATCTCAGAAGTCTTTTTTATTTCCAAAGCAACCCCTTGGCAAGACAACCCATGGAGCCAAAATAGTGGTTGAGTGATTGACAGCATTTTTTTTTTTTGCCAAGGGGTGGGGAAGGGGTGGTGGTTGCAATGTGCAGTCATTGTTGACTAGCTGCAATGAAAAACATGTGAACCTCCACATCCCAGCTAATGATGAGGAGAGATGTTGTTGGTGGGCAGTGCTGATACTGTTGCCACGAATCAACATATGGGGGATTCTAGACTCATGTAAAACATTTTTGCTATGATCATGGATAAACCATTGACTATTTTACTTCCCCTAACAGTCTAGGCCGACCATTATTAAATTATACAATGTTACAGTTAAGTAAAGTAATATATTTCAATATATTTTAAACCTCTCTGGTGACCGTATGACTTATAAATATAAACTTACTCTCTATTGGTTAAATCACTGAAAAATGTAGAAAATTAATGGGGTTTTTTACAAGTAGCATCTCTATTTGTGTGTATTTGTTTTTTTTTGGATATTTATAATTTAATTCTTACATGAAGCCAGCTTAGCATTTGGCTCAATTTTAAAGATAACCAAGACATAAAACACAGACCAATTCACTGTGAATTATACCTAAAGTGTGATAAAATAAATGGGGTGGGCATAGATTAATTTTTTAATCTAGATTAATCTCACTGTAATCTTGAAATTAATCTAGATTAATCTAGATTAAAATTTGAATCTAGATTGATCTAGATTAAAATGACTCATTTGAAAGCCCCCCCCAATGATCCGAAGCCACCCTAAATATATAGTCATTATTCTACTATTTTTAAATTATATATCCAAACATTTCATACAAGATATCACT
>JBBJLR010000145.1:11961945-11973296 GCA_037577145.1 Brachypetersius gabonensis
AAAAAAAAAAAAAAAAAAAAAAAAAAAAAAAAATATATATATATATATATATATATATATATATATAAAATGTTAGACTGGTTGTTATGATTCTGTCCCACCTGAATACTGGGTCACAGCATGTGCCTGTTGTGCTAAACAGGAAAAAGCACTGCTGCCTTTCAGAGGCATTTAAAGTGTTGCGACAGCTTCAATCACATTAATTACAGATATTACTATTCATAAAATACTTATTTGAAAAGAATGTGAGCTTTAATGGATACTTTATTTGTACCTTTCACAGAAGTGGGACTGCAAGAACTAGCTGGATTTGTCCACATCATCATCACAAATTTTCACAGTCAGGGTCACAAGCCCATAAAGCAAAGATAGCTAAATTACTGTTTTGGGACAAAACCAAAACAATGGGTCAAAGTCATCCAAAACCAGGACCAATTTGCATGTTTAATTAGTGCTGTTCCCTTTGCAAAAGAGAGGATGTGATTTTATTCTTAACTGCTATTTAGTAGAATCTATAAAAATTTATAAAACACATTAACCCATCATAATACTGCCTTCGGTTTTCCCAACAGTGGCACGGCGAATACTTTGTGAAAGTTATTAACAGTGTTTACAACAATGCAATCATGCGTTTCTGGTTTCATTATGGAGCAGATGTTCAGGTCATTGCAGCAGCAACACCTTAAAAATAAAGTCTATTTAAGCAGGGGCACTAGGGAACTTAGCTTACAGATTTCAGTCCAACCCCTAATCTAAACTTCAGATGTTTATGTGTTTGATTGAATCCAAAACAAAACTCCGTCATGTCGGCTGGGGGAAGGAGCACACAAATGCAAAGTTAGCAGAACTTAAACAGACTTTAATGAGAATTCTCATCTAGCCTGCTCTATGGAGCTCGCGTACATACCCGGAACACAAGAGAGTGTCGGTTTCTGGCCCAGCTGAGACCTTTAACAAAAGAACATGAACACCCAGACCGATCACGTGAGACAAACACTTAGACGACCACTGATCACGGGACACCTGGAAACAGAGGGGTAACAGATCAGGTAATCTTGAGCTGACACATGAGGACTGACAGGAGGCAGGTGCGTTGTCCAGCACATACCAGAACATACCGTGACGAAGACGGGGATACACGACAGGGAATCCCCAGCTCAGGACTGCAGTGAGTTTGAGCGCTGGGGGCATAGCAGAGGCGGCACAGATGTGACCCTCTGCAACATGAACTCTCGAGAGTAAGATTACACCATTTTCTTTGAAAACTACAAGGATCTTTATATGTTCTTTTCTGTGTATTGGACATAATCTCTTTATTTTATGTGCATATGATAAAGAAACAAAATTCTGCTGATTTAATCAAAGCAGTATAATGGTTCCTTCTGTCTGGCACAGTGAAACTAGCCTACTAGTAGGGCCTTGTTTCCTGTGTGCTACAAAGCCACAAGCAAATACTTTTCTGAAAGTCTAATATCAGCACATTGGCTCCTCTGTCTGATTACTTCTGTGCCCACCAGCGGCAGAGCGTGCCACTCAATTGCTCAGCTCAGGCATGAATTTCATTTGGAGCCCTGTTAGAGCCAAAATGGCCACCAGGCACAACGGAAAGTCAATGAGATGATGCCCTCAAGCACGGGAGCAGTCAACAGATTCTGAGCTTTAATGCCTACGTTTGTATTTCATTTTTAGCCAAGACTACTATGTTATGACTCTGTAAATGTCATCATTTTCTCTAGTTCTTCGATTATTCAAGTTAAAAAATATAGAGGGGAAAGCACAATCTTTAGAGCTTTAGCATTATCCTTAGTACGAATATGATTCTTCACTGAACAGAAGGAGATTTTTTAAGCATTTTATTTATAGTTATCCAAGGCAGTTACTAGTAAAATAGATTGATATTAAAGTCATAAAAGGAAGGGGATTGGCTATACTTATTGGGGTCTGAGGTAATGTAATTTTTTGCTTGTGAAAGTCTTATTGTACACTTAAAAAAATGCAGATTGATTTTGTGTGTGCTTGTGCATTTGAACATGCACTTATGTATGTGTGTGTGTGTGTGTGTGTGTGTGTGTGTGTGTGTGTGTGTGTGTGTGTGTGTTTGACAGCATATCTAGGACATTACAGTGAGATGCAGATTATACACAGTATCCCTTCAGTGTAATAGTTTTCCTTCTGATAAGTTTCACTTTGACTCAGTTCTGTGTGTGAAAATATTATCCAGTGTTTGGGTAATGCTGGACACAGCTTCCTCGAAATACCATAGATCTAATAGCACTTTCCTTCCCCTCTGAAACTTGAGTCACTTACATCAGAGAGAAATTGCTACTTCTTTATTCCTTTCATCACACGGTGGGGTCCTGCTTATATATGTATGACAGTGGAATGTGCACAGTGGTAATAAGTTCAGAGCAAGGCATTTGATAATCGTTGGAAACATCTGCTAAATGTCTGTTGCCCTAATTTTGTTTGATTAATGTTTATCAGCATGATATCATTAGTGTGTTGCTATTGGCTTTTATTGTATCCAGACTAATTAGCATATTGAGGAATCCATCAAAGACATTTCAATGGAATATCTTAAAAGTCCAGACAAGTCATTGATGATTTTGACATTTGCTTTTTACATACAATTTTTAAATACTGTTACAGTGATGGTTCTGATTAAACAATTTATAAATAAGATTTGGACTTTTTTAGATTTCACAAAATATAATGATAATGAAAACTTTGAAAATGAAACTTCTCAGATGTGTGTATCTAATATGTTGCATCATTATATAAAGATAAATTATAACCTCCTCTTTCACTGTCAAACCCAAATCTGTGATTGAATTTCTCTGATAGAATTTCTCAGCCTTTTAACAAGTTAGGGGTTAAATAATATATAACATAATATAAAAATCACAGCAGGAATTTTAGCTGACAGTATCTTCACCTTCTAAGGCTTAAAGTCTAAACTGTAGACAAGTGGCTTGCAAAGATTCCCCTTCATTTAAAGTGACATGCTGCAACTTGGAACGCAGACAAATGGGAGAAACTAAACTTCTTTTGTCGGTTTCTATGAGCTGTCACCTTTGGGACAAATGCCATTCTCGGTGCTCAGCGGCAGACAGCCAAGAGAAGTGTCTGCATTGTTAGGCCGCAGGATGAGGGAAATGTTACAAATGAGCTAGCGATTCCGTCAGAGCCGGCTCTCTTAAATCTGTGGTGCAACGAGGCGCGGTGCAACAAAACAGAAGCGGCTCCCGCTCATCTGATGTACAAAAGGCCTCTCCTGGAATTAAGATATGTTTGGCAGCACTCTGTGGCTATCGATTGTTTGGAAGGTTGTTGTCTCCTAGATCTCAATGTGAAACAGTGATTCAGAAAGCCGACAATGAGGGACGGGGCCTCTCAATCACAAGCCCACCGCCTGCGCAGAGTGATTGTTCACACAGCTCCACCTGCGGCTCCGCCGTGATCCAAATAAAATGGCCTTCATAAGAATTTCATTGGTTTTAACTTTTCGAAAAATCTGAATAAAATACATTATTGGAAGAATCAGCACAGATAAAACCAACACAGCAGCTGAATCTTGTTCAAGAGACTTGCTCTCCAGCTCTCCAGATTCTAATTTAGTTCATTTCTGGTTCACTAATTCTAGCTTTATTTAAGTTTTTTAAGTTGACTGGTGACCTAGTTGTTAGGGCTGGTGGCCTAATGGTTAGGGAGCTTCGACCAAAAAGTCATGGGTTTGAATCCCAGAACTGCTAGTGGCACCTCTGAGGGACCCTTGAGCCAGGTACAGATCCCACACACTGCTAACCCATTGGTGAATGGGTTAAATGCAGAAATGCTATGAAATGCGAGGGTGTGTATCCTAAAGAGGAGCTTCTGAGAAAGAGATATTTTACTACATTTAATGACACATGCCAGATTAAAAACTATTTATGTTGCTCTATGCAGTAGAATCGTCCATCAATAAATTGAATCAGATGCATTTGAGCAAATCTATGCAGTGTCTGGAGACCGGAATGGCTGGAACTAAAGCTCTGTTCTGCTAACCACCTCACAGCAACCTTTTTTGTACTTATTCTAATGTTACATGGTGCAGAAAAATACTTACTGCTGAGATCAGTTCAAAAAGACTGCATGAGGTACTGCATATGCAGTAAAAACATCAGATCAATATGCATGTTTTTCTATAAATCACACTTACTACGGTTGCACAATTTAGTTATTTTGAAGTGATTGCCTTTAACCCAGGTGTCTTTAGCCTCATAGCTCCAGTGCAAAGCTTAAAAATGAAACTTGTAGTGAAATGTGAAGTTTTTCTGATTAACCAAAAATCAGCAGCTTGAAAAAACATTGGGTGTGGACTCAAAAGGAAACCAGTTTTTAATGGAGTGCACGTCTTTGTGCTTAGAATCCCTCAGATGTTCCTGAGCGATAGGTCTGAATACTGCAGCCAGGATAGTGTAGAAAATTGATCTGTTCCTACAAGATCCTGTAAACTTGTTTATACTTCTGTCTTCTGGTCATTCAGCCTTCACACTGAGGCCTGTGCAACAGCAACAACAACCATTAGGACCAGATAATAGGAAAGTCCAGGTGTTTCAACTTGTATGTGCTGTGACAGAGATGGGCTTGTTTAGATTCAGGACACGCTAATGTTTCAAAGAAAAAAGGAGTAACAAGTAGCAGGTAGGCATGCAAAACTAGGCTGCTGTAAATCTAGCCAGAATAAAGAAGGAACATGTTGCCAGGTACAGGTATGCCCACTGCGCCAGTTGGGTGGCCGTCAAAACTTGCTGTTTTTTTACTGCACATTTAACTCAAATTAAAAGTGTGTCTAAGCAACCCTCGTCCGTCTCTGTTTTAGACTGAAATGTGTGCTGTGGCTTATGGGAATGCACTGTTTCTGATGGAATGTCATGTTATTAAACATTAGATCAATGATTCCAGGATGTCCTCTCAGATGTCCTCTCATGCAAAGCTGAATAAAAGTAATCTCTTTATTTTAGTGAACTTTCTGTTTATAAGTTTTATTTCTGATTCGCTTAAACATTGGGCTCACAACTTATAGCTGTGTGGTTTTATTTGCTAAATGGCCATTGCTTTTTATCATTGTTACAGTAGCTTTAAGATTTCTGTATAATATTTCAGAATTCACAAGTTTTTTATAGTTTGTTTTCATATATAGATGGTATGGACTAATGTGCTATCTTACGATCAGATTACTTATGTCAGATTTTAATTCAGACTTTAATTCAGCCACATTTAGCAAATGCTTGTTGGTAGTTTTGATAGTTTGTTATTGTTATTTTTCACACTCATGTTCAAACGGTGTGCTGTGATGTGAGAAATTGACATTTTGTAGGAGCCTCTTAACACTTTATATAATGTTTACCTTAAATTTAAAAAAATTAAAATGGACTTTTTTGAACTTGCTAGTTCATGTTGTCCGTCATATTAAGCACAATTCATTGTCATATCATTTAAAAGACAACTTTCTCAGTCATCTTTGGTTGAAGTATTAGTAGTTTGGTTGAAGTTGACTTTTTTTTGATCCGCCTCTAAACACGTTATGATGTTTGACTATGTCAGCTTGTTCTACTTTGCTGTGACTCCATTTTCCTTTCAGAACGCCCACTTCTCACAATCCTAGCAAATCCTGATGCATAATACCATGTCACGCTCACAGTTACCTCCCACCTGAATATCCTGTATCACTCTGAAATACGTCACACTAAGGAAGAAAACTTACTTCTGATTTCCGCTTTTGAATTCAGACTTACTCTTCAATTATATTCAGTATGCTTCAGCAGCCTGCTCTGAGTACAGCAGTAAACCTCGTGAACAACCTTGCATAGAGTACACCTTCTCACATCATTTACAGCTTCTCAGTACATAAAGCCTGGGCATTTCAAAGGTCATGCTAATCGAGCATATAAGATAACTGCGTTCTTAATGTGTTAGTGCTTATATCTTAGGCAGATGGGGAGCAGATATTGTGCCTCTGTTTGATAAGACATTGTGTTTGCATACAAAGAAAGTGCCTTAAATGTAAAGTTATTGTGGTGATGAGAAATATCCATTTCCATTAATTTACTCTGATTCGCATCACATTATCGACATGTGCTGTTACCATTATCATTAACCACTGCTGTTATACATAAACACTACAGAAAAATTATACAGTCAATCTAAGTTATATGGGTGATGAAAGAAGCAAAAGACCCTTGAGGACATAAGAAGGATTGTGAATGTCATTTGAATGTAACACATGCTGTTCTGTGATGTGCTTCACATGGCCAGTTGTGTCACCTCAGCATAAGATGCATACAAACTGGTATTACTGTTATCCCTTATAAACATCCTTATAATCTTTAAGAAGTAGTAGCACCAACATTCAAACCAGGTGAAGTGATTATCTTTTTATAATGGCAGGCACTCGTTAAGGGTTGAGATGAATAAGGCAGCAAATGAATAATCAGTTCTTGAAGTCAATGTGTTGGAAGCAAGAAAATAGGAAAGCCTAAGGATCTCAGTGGCTTTGACAAGGGCCAAACTGTGATGACTGAGACAGAGCATCACTAAAAGTGAACCAAGGAAGAACAACCTGGAGAAGAGACAGCACCAGGATACACTACAGTCAGAAAGTGAAGCAGTGCAATGCCCTGGGCAATGCATTTACATTTACAATTACGGCATTTATCAGATGCTTTTATCCAAAGCGACTTTCATTCTCTAACTACAGGGGACAGTCTCCCTGGAGCAACTTGGGGTTAAGGGTCTTGCTCAGGGACCCAGTGGTGGTGTACTGTAGGTAGGATTCGAACCTGTGACCTTTTGGTCAGGAGGCAAGTATCCTACCACTAGGCCACCACCACTCTTATATGCTCTCATGTTGTTGTACTTCAACATGTACAACCTACATAAACTTTGTTGCAGACCAATTACACCCTTTCCTGAGACCGGTATATGCGAATGGCAGTGGCCTCTTTCGTTAGGGCAATGAACCTTGCCACACTACAAACATTATTCATTTTTTTAAATATGGCTCACCCAATCGGATTATCTAACCAAAACTGTCTGTTTTATACATTTGACTCATTTGTTTAGTATATTAGCATATTTGATTGCTAAAATAGAATACACAGACAAAGCCTCCCATCTATATAATGGTTTTATGGTATTATGGTCTCCTCTGTTCACCAAGCATCAAATACATCAGGTCAAGTGGCCTTGGTCATTCCTCTGTATCACTTACAATGAAATGTCATTCTTCTTGCCATGGTGCAGCACACAAGAGCAGTACATTACTCAGGACTACACATAGTACAGACAAACAACAGTGTGAAATGAGTGCAGACCATACAATACATAACCCAGACAATGAGCACACAGCACAATAAATACACCTAGACAGGACAACAAACCAACATAGTGGTGGGCATCAGCTGTATGGAAGGGTGTGAAAACAGCATATGAATAGGGGAATTAATGCATGCAATTGTCAAGTGTAAACTGTACAGAAAACTTGGTGTAAACGTTATTCAAATAACTGCATTTTTGCAGTTGTATATTTGTACATTGGTGACTAGCTGCAGCAAATATGAACACATAAATGCTTCAGAAGTACTACAGCCATGACCTTCATTCAGTAAGGCCAGCCAACACCCTTTTCAGGATTGCACATTTACATTAAATACATGTCTAGTGTTCAGAAATATTGATGAGTGAGTATTAGTGGTGAGTACATGTGTAAAAAAGCAAGTAATTACTCCACAATTTAAAAAGTGACAAATGTGCAAAATTATATTGCTTTATTCACAAGACCGTTGTAATAACAGAGGCAGCACAAGACATCTTATATGCCAAATTAGACGGCTATTAAAAAAGATTTCATTTAGATTTAATTTAGCCTAAAATAACCTTCAGTTCTGCTTTACCTTAATGTGTGCTTCTCACCAGCAGCAAGCAATTTCCTGCTCTGCACATCTTGACAACAATGAGCCTTTTTGGCACAATGAGCCGCTTTGAGACAATTTGAGAAAGGTTTAAAGAGTCCCATGTTAATAACTCATTGAAGTTTTTGGTTCCTCTGAGCCATTTTTTCTTTACTGGGCTGTTTTATTGTAGCACATGTGCCCCTGCACATCATGCAATAACAGCTGAACAATAGCAAAGCAGCTGCTAATTAATCTGCTCTTGAAATTGATGAACACAGGAAAGTCAACAATGTTTTTTTCATCTCTCAAATCAAAATGTAGTTTTTAAATCTACGAATGGGTAGAAGCTGTTTCTTAATCTGCTGGCAGTGGAACGGATGCCCCAATACCTTTCGCCAGATCCCAGGGAGGGTAAAGAGTCCATGATGTGGTGGAAAGTGGCTTCCACTGCTGGTGGCCTTGCTGATACTGCCCTGTACTTGAAAGTGTCAGTGCTGGATAAAGGCACCATAATGATCTCAGCTGTCTTCACAATCTGCTGTGGGGTCCTGGAGTTGCATGAGGAGATCTGTCAGATTTTTTAATCTAATTAGCCACTGCACATATACATTCTCCCTATGGAGATGAGCTGCTCCTGCCATGAATTGGTAGGAATTTTTAATTACGTCTTCAGAAACAAGACAGAAATGCTGCGAATATTCCTATTCTTGCATATCATGTGGCATTTAAATATAATAACACATTTTTATGCATGTGTGTGAAGCACAGAGGTGATGGAAATGTACGCCTCCTAAACTGATTACAGGGATATAGCTCTCAGGGGGTACTTTAACAGCTCTCAACACTCTAAATCTCACCAATCTCACTTTGCTTTAAACAAAACTGCACTGCCGAGGCTGTAGTCCATCGGTTGGGTGGTGCCACAGCAGCCTGTTTGTTTTTTACAGGTCTATAACACTTCTGTCTTGCTATGCGCAAAGTCCCACTAGTTGGCTACCCTTTGGGAAATATGAGGGGGCTCAGCTCAGCTCAGAGAGAAAGATCTGTGTAATCCATTGCATAATGTAACTCTGAGGGGGATTAGTACTCTCATATAATACAAATGAATCATGCTTAAGGCTGGATGTATTATCACACCAGCTCTAGTTGCAAAATGGCTTACTTCATAGATGGACAATGGCTAGATAGTGTAGATAGGGTTGATCTTGTGATTAATTAGCTGCAACTGATCAGCCAGTTTATTAATTAATCACCAAACAGCACATAAGAGTTAGTACAATCTATCCTGTAGATCTATCTTACATTGCTTTGTTCCCCTCTTGAAGTCCACTTGTGATGTTTGTGCAGCTTTTTGCCCTGAGATCAATCATAATTCATGATTTACATAATCCTTTCCCAACCCATTTGTCCCTTAGAATTAAACAGACTTATTTGTTACTGGGCCTTTAAGACTGACCTATGGAAATTACCTGTTTTGACTGGCTGCCATTCATTCCAAAATAATCCAAGCGAAAAAAATAAAAACTGGAACAGTGTTGTGAACAGCTAATCTGGCTGAATGCGTGCAAGTATGTTTCTTTTAGTGACATCACAAAAACAGTTCATTCAAAACAAGATGCTATTGCAGCCTAGTTCCTGCATATGGACCACAAATACTGTCCTTATTCCTATTTCAAATTGACAGCTACCAATATGTGTTTCCTGATATGGCCCTTAAGATTTGTCTCACAAATTTTAGTGCTATAGCTGTCGACTGCACAAATTGTGGTGTTTCTGTTTTTGTGTTGTACCATGGTCCTGGAGGAACATTGTTTCATTTCACTGTGTACTGTGTATATAGCTGAAATGACCATCAACCTACTTGACTTGACATATTGACAGTGAGCATGCACAATCTGATTTTAGTTTAACTGGATTTACCGCGGAACAATAATGGTAGTGAATTTTTTCACATGCGTGTTTTCTTAGCTGGAATCCCTCACTCTCATTAACAGCAGGTTTATTTATCTATTAAACAAAACAGTGCTGTCTGAATCGTAAACCTCAGTGAATCAGGACATGTAATGGGGGAGCCCACAACTCCAACTCGAGTGACATTTGCTGGAGTCCATTGCTCACTGTAAATACAAGGCTTATTGAAATGGCTTTTGCGGGTGTTGGGCACAAACCTGCAGGTGAAATATGTGTCTGGGTAAAAGCGCTGTGCAGTCATTAGCTGGTGCACAGGTCCATTTGTTCTGCCGCATGCCATGCAGCCGTCCTCCCAACGACCCCCCTTCAGCCTTTCTGATCCTCGAAATGGAGGTTCTGGGGCTGGGCCAAGCCCAGCGCTCCTATACAAATGGTCTGATGAACAGACTCAGTGTCTCAGGCTGCTGATTCTTGTGAGCTCTACAGACTTATACCAAGTGAACTGCAGAGAAAACTGAAAAGTAGACCAGTATTAGCGGGGACTGGGTGTTTAATACTTTATACAATATTATTCAGCACGCTTGACTGTCAGAGTATTGCAGAGCTTATTATTACGACACTAATAATCAGCACAATCTAATAAGAACGCAAATTGTAGCTTATACTTCACAGAGCTAGAAATTATATACTGGCACAGAATCTTTTCTCTTGGTGCAAATATCAGTTACTGAGAATAAGACCTTTGCTAAACACACCACAAATGGATAAGAATTGAAGAAAATCAGAAAAGTAAAAAGCAGAAGGCTTGGCTGGTAAAAATGGTCAATTACAAGACAACTATACAATAAAAAGCACCATTCGTGACCTTACATAATAACATAAATTACTGCAAAATGTTAAATTGGTCCACTTCCAGAAAAAATTGTAAGCTATGTAAGCACTTTCCAGTGTGTAGCTGTTAGCTTGTTAACATGTATGTATGTATATAAGTACTCTGTATATAAGAAAAAAAGTCAAAGGTTTTGTTCTGACAGCAGCTTTAAAGGGAAAACATTTGAGTGCTTTTTTGAGATTTTAGGATGGAATTACATTTTTCAAACGACACTTACATGCCTGTTATATCTGAAACATGACAATGTGCTGGAAAAAAGAAAAAAGTGCATACAAAATATACAAAAGACCTTAACAGTATGTTGAAGTAACGGTATCATATACTGTCAAAAAACATGGATGCACCTCACTGATCTCATATATATCATCACAGTTGGAGCAAATTGTAATATCTCCATTTTGATCATTGTTTGGCTTTAAAAATACCAGCTGACCTTTACATTTCTGTAAACATTTCATGATGAATGGACCAAAAGAAATGATTCAATCGATACATACATACATACATACATATATATATATATATATATACATAGTGGCAAGATGTGTGTGTGTGTGTGTGTGTGTGTGTGTGTGTGTGTGTGTGTGTGTGTGTGTGTGTGTGTGTGTGTGTGT
>JBBJLR010000145.1:11974189-12000145 GCA_037577145.1 Brachypetersius gabonensis
GTGTGTGTGTGTGTGTGTGTGTGTGTGTGTGTGTGTGTGTGTGTGTGTGTGTGTGTGTGTGTGTCAGTGTGTGTGTGAGAGAGAGAAGAATGTTTCCATTATATATTAGGAATTCGAAAACTTCACCCAACAGACTTTGTTCTGCTGCTACAGTATGGCTCTTTCTGTTGATCTTTTCCTTCTATTTCATCTTTCTTTCCCTATCTCCAACATATCCTGGCACAAAAAACAAAGCAAAAAAACACCCTTCGGTGTTTGAACAGTGTTGTGTCCCCCGTTGTGCTGAACTGGATGAAATATGGCTCCCAGAATGCAGCGGGGTGGAGAGGCCTTGACTCTATGGAGCAGGGAGCGAGGAGGGAAGATGGAAGGAGGGAGGGGAAGATGGAGGGGAAAGGTGGAGGAGGGGTGCTCCGCCACAGAAGGAGTGCCCGTGGAGAACACTGATTACTTACTTTCAAAACATCAGTTTGATGGAGAGACGCACGCACCTTCCCCAGCGGCCCCCCATCCGTCTGGGCTGCAGCCGTCCATGATTGATGAGGCGACTGCTGGTGAGAGAGAGCGCCACTCTACAGGGCCTGCCTCTCTCTCTCTCTCTCTATCTCTCTCTCTCTCTCTCTTTCTCTCTCTCTCTCTCTCTCTCTCTCTCTCTCTCTCTGTGTGTCTCACTCACCTCCTCCCCTGAGTGCTCAGGTATACAGGAGGTTGATGAAGTTTCTGCCTGAGTGTCTGCAGTTGTGTGTGTGTGTGTTCCTTGTGTGAACGTACACATTTTTGTGTATGTAAGTGCATTCTCACCTAAACACATATGCATGTGAGCTCTACTACCTGTCTTAATTATAGAACAGGCAATTAAGAAAGATTCTCTCATTAAGTAACAAGGTAATGGCTGTCATTCGCTAATAATGAATCTCTCCTTATTTCACACTGAGCCACTGAAACATATTGATCCTGGGATGTGACTCGCATGGTGAAAGCTTAAAAGCTCACTAAAGTCCATTAGAGCTACTGACGTCAGTCTTTTAAATTTCTCTCTCGCTCCAAAGACTCTCTTTTCTACTACTTCTATGTGTGAAGTTCTTCTAGATGCATGAGCATCTTTTGAAAGATGCTCATTGATGTTGCAGAATTTCTATTAAATAAGTTGACCTACCCTTCATAATGGCCTTGACTGCACCTCTTGAATGGCCTTGACTGCACCTCCTGGGCCCTTAAATGCTTAGCAGGAGTACCAAGCCAAAGAAGAAGAACTGGGGCCGTATTACAGAAACTTCCTATCTTAAGCATAAAGTTAAGATAAGACGATTTAAGATTTTTTTCAATTTGATATTACAGAAGCAAATCCTAACTGGATTTAGGAATACTATCTTATCTCGAGTTAGGAAATCTAAATAAGCGATCTAACATCAAATTTTATGTCTGTTACCTAGCAACTAACACAACACATCATCTCACGAAGTCACTGTTACCTGCTGCCACTGTAACTTTATGAGGCTCCAGTCCGTAACACTGCATCATCAGAGTATCTTCATTGCTGTCTTCGGAATATGGATATTAAACAACGTCACGCTCTGAACGTTAAGCCAGTCTAACTGGCCAATATAAACAAATGTACTGGAACAGAGCTGTCATACACAACTATGTGTACAAAAGTATAGGGACACACACACACACTCTCTCGCTCTCTCGTTCTCGCTCTCTCTCTCTCTCTCACACACACACACACAGTCACACACTTCGCTTTGAAAATCACCTTAAGCAAAAAAACGAAGCGCATTTGTTAATTGTTCCACAAATGGGAGAGCCCCGTGTCGACGGGTCAGCCTCTCCAAATGATGAGTTGATTGGCTATTGGCGTTATCACACGGCCCGTGGTCTAATTAATCAGCCGGCAACAGTTAGGACAGCAGAGGTGGTATCCTAAAGTTAGGAGAGTTTATTTAAGACTTTTTGAGGTTAGGATGCTTCTGTAATACTCTTTTCTTAACTGAAGTTAGGATAGGAAAATTGACTTAGGAACGGTTGTTCTGTAATGGCTTTTTTCCTAAATAAGATTCTTAACAGCCGTTACCATGGTTACCACACAATTAGGATAGAATTTTCAAGTTAGCAAGTTTCTTTAATATGGCCTCTGGCCTCCAATAAGGCTGACAGATGAGCGTCTCCCATCATCTTTCACATATTTACGCTGACTTCTTGCCCCTCTAAGGGGTCATCTTACTAACTTCCCCCGAGCTACAGTAATGGACAGCCCTTAAGATGCAGTTGTGCGTTCCATCAGGGAAAAGCAGCGAGTATGAAAGTATGTGTTAAAAAAGACATCGAAACAAAGGATTGCTTTGAAGTGGCTACATCATGAGAGAGTCAAATCATGTCCTTAAGGTATCGGTGGCATCTTCTGCAAATGCATGGTTTGAACTTGATGGGCAACTTTACTAATAAAGATCAAAACTCAGTCTCTTTGTTTCCCTAAGGCAGCAAGTCATATCAAATATTAGGACTATACAGATCATGGCTGACTTCATTGAAGACAAAGTGGTGACACCACTGTTGTGTAGCTCCTTGCTGTCTGTTCATTTTTAACTCTTGCTGTCACTATCAATTCACTGCCAGTTATCTCAGAACCCTTGAAGGCCTTTTACCATGGCAGAAGACAGGGAAGTCATTGTAAATGCCATGGTTTATGCAGTCTTTCCCTGGCCCTTCCTTTCCCACTGCTTGTCTCTATCTAATCCCTTCCTCCCTTTCTCTGCCTTTCCTTTTCCTTATGAAATCTTTCTCACTCATTCCATCCATCCTTATTATGTATTATATATGTCCATATTGTTCTCATTCTCTTTTTTGGTACTTTCCTCCCAGGCCACTCCTTGCTTTTCTCATTTTGTCTCCTTCCATGTTCTCTCTGTGTCACTCTTTATTCTGTGATGGTTTGCGTCATTTACATCACAGCAAATGACAGTGCACTCTGGCAGAAAGGCCAGACCGGAGGGTGGGGTGGGGATGTGTAATCAGTTTCCTCCTGTCTCCAGGGACACAGCAGATTCAACCTGATGCCTTGCAGTCAGCACGCCACTGTATCCTGATCAAATACAGTTAAAGCAGGAGGCAAGGGCATTTGTCTCCCCTATTATAGTGTCCCGGAACTGCCGGAGGGACACTGGTCATCATGCTGAGATATGAGAGCATTGCTCCAGACTTGGACCATCATTATAGTGATTGGCAAGCAGGCATGCCCTGTGCTTCAGGTGGACTGTGATGTGTGAGTCAGAGGCTATCGGCTGAGCTCTGTGTATACCATGAAAGTCGCAGACAAAATAATGGTCCGTGTCAACAATTTATCAGAGCCATATGCTGGTTCTTTCTTAGCATTATGGTGTTCAGTTTAGAGTGATATTTTACTAATATTGCAGTGAATTTCATCACAGTCATGGCACAGGCAGTGTGGTCTGAATACATTCATTCAAATTTCTAAAGCACTGGCCGATGGCATGATTCATTAAAAAGTAAAAAATAAAGATTTAGACCAATTGTAGAGAGTCTGTAACAGACAAATTAGAGGTGCATAGTTGGATCCATAGCTGTATTTTAACCTATGATCCCATTTTTTTTTATTTAAAATTAAATCAGCAGTTTTTCAAATGTGACATTACTGCTTTGATGTTGAAATACTGAGGAAAAGAAAAAAAATGGTTTTATATATATATATATATATATATATATATATATATACACACACACAAAAAAAAATGCTTATTACTTTAAAACTTTTTTTAACTTTTTTTTTTACTGTCTTTTGGCAGTAAATCCTGCGAAAACGTTACAAACTTGACAAGTGTTTCTGGAATAAATTTTCACAATTAATAGGGAGTTTAAATGGTAAATGACCATATGCACAGCCATATGTACATCTCACAGTATCCGCTATAGAGCGAACTATGAAAGTTTTTGCCTCTTGTTTTGAACAGTTCAGTAGTAGATCAGGGTGTAAATATGCTTGATCTAGATTTGCTGTGCTGTGCTGTGCTGTGCTGTGCTGTGCTGTGCTGTGCGTGGGTGAGCTCTCTGCCGTGCTTGTCTTTCAGCTCATGTGGAAGTATGTTCTTGCAGAATGCCAACTCCTTTCATTAAAATGCACATTACTTATGGAGAACGCACTACTCGAATAAGCACTTTCCTACTCTAGTAATGAACCCTCTCACATCTATATCAGTTATTGTGAGACTTTTTACACTATAAGAACAGGCATAACACCACTGGGACTCACAAACAGATGACCATAAACCAACAAGGCACTAAGTGTAAAACATGTCATGTTTTATAGTTATTGCGCCATGTAGCATGGGAAGGTCTTGCAGGTTCTTTCAAGTTTAATGTGCCAGTAAGAGCTTGTTTCAGGAGCTTCGTGAGAAACATCTGAGTCCTCAAAAAGCAGTCCTTCAAAGTCTTTGCAAGATGCACTGTCATTGTCTGCAGTACTAAATGGATCAATTTGTAGCCTCATTAAGAACATAAAAACAAACGTGAACAAGAACTAAAGGCTACGTAAGTCATGCGTTATGCATATACAGTACTGTGCAAAAGTCATAAGCACATGAGAAATTTATGCTTAAAAGCTGTTTACTGCTGGGCAATAGTGTTAAGTTAGTGTTAAAACGCTTACATTACAGCAAATACAAACAACATTAATACAGTAAATGGTGGTTTTATGTGTGGCAAAGTGTTTTCTTAACTATTTCTAGACTGTTTTTCTCATGGAAGCCCAGTTTTACTTGCAGCTCCATCAAATTCCTGGTTTGGCTCTTTTTACTTCAGTAGATTAAATTAGGTGTTGATTATGGAATTTTGTTAATTCACCCAATGACTGGAGTCACAGAGCAGAAACCTGGATCCAAACCTGTGTTATTCTAACCAACTCACAAAATATTGACTACATTTTAGAAAAACTAAGTGCTTACTTGTTTGTTTGCATTTATTCTAATATTCAGTTGTGTTTTTGCTGACAGAAAGAAGCCCACTACTGATATAAATGACTTTTTGCACAACAGAAAGCTTTTATGACAACAGAAATGACCTACATTATATATATTAAGGCTAATTCCAACAAGAGACTGGCAAAAAGGCTGCCCTGGTCAATTTTACTTCAGAAAATATCATGACATTTGTTGGAAAAAGTCTTAATAAGTGTTTATTAAGTTTGTCATTTGTCATGGTTTACATATGGTGCAGAATACACAGTGATAAACCCATCATCCAAGCCGATATACTCTCTTATACAGCTCCCATAATGTTGACGGGCAATCCTGCCTCTACAGCTTTTGGTGAATTTCTACCACTGTGCCATCAAAAGGGTGCTGATGCATGTACTTGAGGGGCTTCAGGGGCTAATAAAGACAGTTGGGAAAATCGTCAAGGCCCAGTTACGAGACAGCACCACCATATTCACCTCCTCCCAATGCCTGTGTCAATCTCACAGTATCATCAGAGACTAATCACATCCAACCCATCACTTATTTGACCTCCTGCCATGCCCAATACAGAAAGAACTGCAAAATAAACACCCCAGCCCACAACCCTCCCATACCAACCCATTCCAAAAGGTAAAGTAGGTTCATCTTCTCCACAGTGGCTCAAGGAACTTCACAAGCACACAGCTGTAGATGTGGGGCAGCTGGTGGTCTGGTTGTTAAGGTTATGGGTTTGAATCCCAGGTCTGCCAGTGGCACCACTGAGGTAACACTGAGCAAGGTACTACCCCAACACATTGCTTCCCGGGCGCAGTGTCACTGGCTGCTCGATGAATTTCACATTGTTCACACTACGTGTCGTCCTTTGGTGTGCTCACATGTGACTATAAGTGCCACTTACCTTACGCTAGAAACTCACCTGCTTCATTCAAAATGAATGGCCAAGATAAAGGGGGCATTTGGCTGAGGCCCTTATCCAGAGCGACTTACGATCATTAGTTACAGGGATAGTCTCCCTGGAGCAACTGAGGGTTAAGTGGCTTGCTCAAGGACACAGTGATAGAAAGTGGGGGTTTATACCTGCAACTTTGTGGTCACTGGGTTCACAGGCAGGTGTTTTACCCACTAGGCTACTACCACACTATCATGTGCATGCAGTGTGCCCAAAGAGGTCAGACTATTTTAAAATTTCTGTGACAAACATTGTATTGAGCACAACATCTTCATGAAAATGCCTGCATTATGAGTATTTGAAAGCCATACAAACATAAAGAACCACTAAAACTACACACAGTTCCTGACATACCACGGTCTGTTGTAGCCACACGCATTTGAATGTAGCCACCACCATTATCATGTTCATGTGAATTTATACTTGGGATGACCTATTCTAAGTTAAAACAGCCTTTCTCAGTCCATGGCACATCACAGAAACTGTATTCAGACAATGGCACTCATGACTGTGGCAGATCTTGGGACTTCTTACATGTGACAAGCAGTCCTACACTCCCCTCTGTCTAACAGTCTCAGTGAAAGAGGTGTGAGGAGGACAAAAGCACTGTTAGAGATGACATGAAGAGGTGAAACAGACTTCTGTCTGAACCTGCTAAATGTAAGCAACACACTCTGAGACAAGAGGCACACAAAGGCTATTGTCAACCCTTCCCATCCGAGAACAGCTGTCAAAAAAAAGCAACAAAAGCAACCAGTTCACAAAGAAGCACAAAGTACAGAAACTGTGCTTTGAGAAAGTTAGCATGCCACTAACTGCCCTAACACTGTACCAAGTGGTAAGACTCCAGACACAAAAAGGACATGATAAAATAGCAGTTCTCAGAAAGTGTGACAAGCCACATTCATACAGTGTAGAGACTGAAAGGAATTAACACAGACACAACCAACGTCGCATTCTGCCAGTGACAGAGCCACAGCCATCAAAGTCCAATACACTTGCAAATTAACCTGTCTTTTCACAACACATACCTGAACCACAAACACAAATGACTGAAAAGCTTGGAAACACTTAACACAAGCAACACAAAGATTCCTAGTAGAGTGTTATTGAAATGTCTAGAGATACCAGACAAAAGTTTAGTTCACATCACTACTTTGATGTGTCTCACTAGATTTGTTAAGAATCCCCAAGTCAAATCACATTAACTGGACAAGACATGCACAGCATGTGATGTGAATGGTTTTGTTTATGCTGTTATTTACATGAGTATTGAGTTTTGCAGGAGTGTGTCCTAGTGAACTGTGTCCTAGTGAAGCACTTTCAATTTAGTATACCTTGTTTTCAGTTTCACTCTCAGATATTAGCTGGTCCAGCTGGACTGTTTAGTGCATTTTTTTTCTGTTTGAGAACCAAAGTTAAAGAAAGGGGATGTGGATAGCTGTACTGTTTTGACCCCTGGGGGTTACCGTACCTGGCATAAATCTAGAAAGACTTGTAAATCTTGTTCCATCTTCACATGTGCTTGAGGTTGACTTCCGAGTGTCCCTGTGAATAAACACAAAAATCATTTATCATGACTCCCAGTCAATGAAACTGGAGGAGAGCAGACCAACAGGGTCTGTGGCCACTGACCTAGACTGACATTTTTTCTCTTCTGACATTGATCGCACTTTGTTGGTTGATTCCTCTGTAATTAAACAGTAATATGTTTCTGCTAGTCATTTCAACTTTTAACCTTTTGTTCCAACCTAAATAATAAATAGAGAATACTACTAAAATACATACAGACATTAAATGTAAGTTGGAGTTCCTTTGATTAAAAAAATAATACATACAATACAATGAAAACAGAGGTTTGAATTTGCAGAAATCATTAGGCCAAAAAGGCCATAAGGGTTCCCCACTAGCACAAAACATGCATTAAAAGTGTTTTTAATAACAATATTAAACAGTAAGCAAGCATGCTAACTACCTTATTTGCTGATACAGAAAATTAAAAGACACAGCAGATATGTCTGCCATAGTCAGCGCTAATGTAACTATTTTAAAGAGCATTTTATAGCTGGTTTATGTCAGTCTGGATATCAATCTGGATATCCTTCTGTAACCGCTTGCCGGCCAGGAGTCCGTTCCAACTACGGCTGATGCTTGGAGTGTACAGTGCACAGTCCACAGCTGAGCTGGTTCCTGGGGATTTTAATAGCTGTTTCCAACTTCATGCAGAAACTAACTTAAACAAAATAGTGACTATGACTGGGCTTCTGCTCCCTGCTGTTCCCACACTGCCATCACCCAGTAGTGTGTGTGGCTACTGCTGGTATGATAACAGTAATGATATGGCAGGGTTCCAGCCTGTGAAGGCCATTAACAAATGATTCATGTGGCCGTGTCCTTTTAATGACATCTCCCTTCAGACATCAATAAAACCGGAGTAGGGGGGCTGGAGGGGGGTGTAAGAGCGAGGGAGGAGAAAGAGGAGGGTGAGAGAAAGCGGCATGACCTCTGTCCTCCGTCACAGCTCCCGACAAATCACCTGCAAACTTGTCGCGTAGTAGTGATGAGGGGGGTCATATTTTTTATGATTCCCTGATCCTAGAATGACAGCCTTCACTGTCCATAACACCAGACAAACCTGCATTTCTTCAAATGAAAGCAGCGTTAGAGGCTAGTGGTAGCCTTTGTGACAGCAACATAGCGGGGTGGAGCTTCTGAGCTGGACAACAAACCTCTAAACCTAGCTTAACATTGAGCATCCAGGTCAAGTTCAGGGTCTAAACTGTTTTAATCAAAAAACAGTCCTATTGTGTTCTGTGCTCGACTGAATTTTCCATTTACTCAACATGTTATCAGTCCCTCAAGACATGTTTGATGTCCAGATTTGACTTATTTAGTTGAAGCCTGTGAGCCTACTGGACCCTGTAGACTTTATTCTGTGTACAGTCCCCACAAAATATTGCTATTATTTGTGTAAATTATGAGGTTGGTAAATATTCAAAACAGGAATAGTGCTACATACACACCACATGTAAACTTGCACTCCTATGTAAGTGTGGCAACCTTACCAAAGTAAGCTGTGCAAACTCAGTTAGACTCCCCTTCTGAAACGGTTTTAAATATTTGATTATTCATTACTAATTAGGTCATAAACTCCTTACAATTCATTAATAAGCAACTGGTGGCCTAGTGATTGGGGAGTTGGAATGTCATGGTTTGTCATGAATCTCTGGACTGCCAGTGTTCAAAAACTTTAATAGGTCTGAGCCTATTTTAAGGTGATACAAAACAATCTGTGGTATTGCTGTAACCTACTCTGTAGCTGGCGCTGTATTATATGAGTGTAGTTTTTAGCAGAAGCCTACGTTTCACATAATTTGGTATTGTCCATGAAACATACACCTTGTTTTTAGGACGCCTATAGTAATATTGATTGATTTATATTTCAGCAGAGCAAACATGTAGTAATATTCATCTTTTCATGTTTTAGCTATTTCTTAAATTGGAGAATCCGGTGACATTGTCATATCTCGGCCAGTGGCCGGTAGAGGCCGCTGTTGTTTATTTCTGTAATGGACTTTTATTATGAACTGTGTTTTGTATCTAGAGTCTTGCTTGTCACATTTTAGGAGTTTTGTGTTTAGTGATTGTGTTTAATGATTGGTTTCCGTCCATGTTCGTTAGGTATTCACGCTCCGTGGTTCTTATATTAGTTGCTGGTCAACCCTCACATTATACCTCACTCTACCTGGTCCTAGTGTTTCCTTAGTTTTATGTATGCTTTATGCTTAAGGTCCCCGTGCCTTTATGTTTTTTTGTGTAAATTCAGTGTTTTTGTAAATAAAACCCATCTAACGGTGACCTGCATTTGCGCCTCACCTCACTCCTCGAGCCCGAATGACGTGACAGACACTCGGGGGGAGTGAACATTAGACGAAAAGTATCTGAGCACTGCAACACTGGTGCATCTTTATTTGTGTAGACAAGAGACAAAATAATGTGGTTTTAAAGAGCGAAAGTATTAGTGCAGTTCACGCTGATGTGTTGGGTGCTGTAACAAGCCTAAAGATTTCTCCCTTTGTCTTCTGCAGGTTATCTGGAATGAACGTGCCATCCCCTATAGTCAGCAACAAGAACTGGCTGAGGCTACACTTTGTAACCGACAGCAACCATCGATACAGGGGCTTTAGCGCCCATTATCAAGGTAAGCTGCCATTTTAATCACTCCACATATCCCCATGTAGGACGTCCAATAAACTAGTCCCTGGATACCATCCAAACAGATCACTTTAGTTAGACCTTTGATGTTCCTGAGCACCAGCGCAGACAGTCCACTCCTCCATTGCACACAATATGAATTCTCCAGATGTTTCCTAATGTCTGTGTTGGTAGCTACTTTGTTTTTTATTCTGATTTCATGTTTCTGTTTTTATTTTGACCCGTTATGTTGGTTAAATCATTTAAATGTTCCTTTTCTTCAAAATGTCCACTCAAAGCAGTAAGAGACAGATATTTCTATTCTTTTTCTAGAAGTGAATCAGACATGTAAAATATGTTTTTGAAATATGAATTGTTTGTCCCTAATTCAACAGCAAAACTACTTAGCCCTCTTTGGAAATAGCTGTCTCTTTTCTCTTCTGTGTTTGTCTGAAGTTGCCCTTCATAGGTTTGTTAAGTTGTAACAGGTCATCCAACACCATAACCTTCTCATGTGCCTGGCTGTGTATTGTTTTTGTGACCAGCGTTCGACCCACATTTACCATAAACCCAGTTCCAGCTTCTGCACATTGACTGAATTATTGATTTGACCAGCTATATTTTGGGTGGAGTATGAAAGTGTTTGCCAACCCTTACATACTGCAAAATAGTTCAACCTTGATTATAGATATCATTTAAATCTAATGATTATACATTACTCTTATAGGAGGCACAATGTTTTTTTTCCACTTAATTCAAGAATCTCTGTATGACAATAATATGGTGAGGTTTATAAAGTAATAGGTTTTTTTTCCTTGTTTGTGCAAACACAGTGTTCATACTAGTTTCATTTATAAAAACACAAAAAGTTGGGGTAACTAGGCCAAGATCTGAATCAGCAGCAAGTTTATTATTACCTTGATTTTGGCACTCCTGCTGCATTTGCTGCTGCTACACCTGTAGCAAAATGTTGGAGCTTAATTATGCATGACTCACTGAGTCTTCTCTCATTTCTGTTGAGCTCTTTGTTTAATTCATGTTATTAAAAAAACAGATTTTCTATTCTGTATTGAAAATGTGAGTTTTATATTGTGACTATGGCTACTAGGAAGTACTAGAAAGTAATGAAATTGCGTGCCTATTCCCACATAGTATAAATTGTGTAAATGTCAGATAAATAAAAAGTCTAATAAAAATCAGCTAATTTGGCTATAAAGTGATTAATATAGGGAACAGCCATTAAAGTCTATGATCATCACTAATAGTAAGAAAGGGTTGTTATTGGGCTACATTTCTGAATTGAATTTTTTTCCAAAAGAGTCACACTCCAAATAAATCTGTTTTCCCAGATAAACTGCCCAAACTCAAGCTCTGCTAAGTAATTCTGTTACTGTACACGACCTAGAGAACACTTATAAAATGAATGAGGAGAATCAGCAAACATATGCACAGTCATTCATTCGGAGAACCCAGTCGCACAAATGGGCTCAGGAGAGAAGCTGCTTTATCTTGTGTCCTAACGTCTTTGTAATGAGCGAGTGTGGTGTGTTTCTGACTGTGAAATAGCAGGTTCACACCACCTGGGGAGTGACAAGCGCTGGGGTTTAAAATGTAGCAGCTGCACAGTGCCTCAAGACACCAACCCAGCAAAATCCAATTTAGCCTACTGATATGTCTGAAAGAGATGTCATCGAAAAAGAAGCATGTTCCATTTTGGATGGCGCCGCTCTTATTGACATTAGCCAGCTGTTGCTCCCCATTCAGAATGTCCGTAGAAGGAAGCACTCGTCTTTGGAAAATAAAGCCGTTATTGGCATTGCTGTCTGGCCTCAGCATTCCTCAGACAGACGCACTCAGCACCATCCAGCCAGATAAGAGGACTAGCCCGATTTCAACTTAATCAAAGTTTGACTGCGCCTTTGAGTCCAGACAAGCAAGCATCACAAGAAGTGCTAGGACTAGCTCTCTACTGACTGCATAACAGCACAGCTAAAAAGCCTTGACGTGACAACACAGTTTGGGAAGAGATTAGATGTAACTTAAACATTGTATAAATAAATCTACAGGGCTGTCACTGTCTACTTTCAGTCAGAACTCAGACTTCTGTCTGAAGAGAGCTGAATCTCAGGCCTTGGTAACTTCATAAAAACAATGTTAAGACTTTACAGAGGCTCAGTATTCATAAATCTACTAAGCCACAAAGATGATGCACATTAACAGCTTAAGCAAGTCCATTGCAGAGAAACATTTTCTCTACATAGGCCTCAATCGAGTTACTAAGATTTGGTGGCATAACTAACATTTTCCTGCAGCTCTTTAGAGCAGGTCATTTAGAAAGATCTTTCTTCCATCTTTTAAGAAGATTTTGCCACAGTTTTCTGTTCCCTGGAGTGCCTGCCATGGCTAATAAAGTATTTCTTTGATGGTCACTCTTGCCACCAACTCATTAGGCTGGAGGGAGAATGTAGAGGCATGTGCGTTCAGGATTCTCCACTGGCCTGAGGGAATAATTAATTTGGCTGGGCTCCACTATGTCTCTGTCAGACATGATTCCACAAGCATTTGCTTAAACTATAATGCCATTAGTGCTAATGTGTGTTCTGCAACAACTCGGGCACCACAATGTTTTACCGAACTGGAGCCTGTGCTGCACTAGTTAGATAGGCTGAAACTTCTGAATGTCAGTGTATTCTAAAATGGAGCACTGTACAACAGTGTACATTTAGACTGTTTGTGCAAAAAAAATCAGCCCCAAAAGTGCACAGAGACCTAGCTTGCTGACATTGTTCCCAAGAGCAGAACAACATGTACCCTAACTGGGCACAAAGGAAGCATAGAATAAATAAAGAATAGAAAGATCTTTCTTCCATCACTCATACTGAGGCTGTATACAAAAATATATACACAAAAAGCGACAAAAAAGGAACCAGAATCTCCCCTTGGCAGTGTTAAAATGTTTAATACAAAACAATAGACTGTTGTTGTGTTACATTATTCACTGAAGAACTATTTAAAAATGGAAAATATGTTGTATCACATAGTATAGTATGCAGTTTTTCTTCAGTGTTTTCTTTCTAAGTCAAAATGCACTGCCAAGTGAAAATCACACCAGCTGCCACCGTGTTCGGCAATAGTTTTGTCATTGTGTCCGACTGCTAGTGAACCAGTCTATTATTAATACTTTAATATCAGTTGATTTACTACTTTCATATCAGTGTTTAGGCGCTGTTGTTGACTGGTTATGACTCCTGAGAAAGTGACTTCAGAAAATGTATTATTTTGTCAGAAATACTCTTCACTTTAGCTTTGCAAAATCAAGCAAATGGTCATGTGATGTGGAATCAAGGCGTTTCAATTTAATAATATTGATGAATGAGGCATTTTAAATACATATCAGGCTTAAATGCTTAATATTTGTTGTAGATATACAAAGATATACACATATTCAGACAGTTTTTGCATTTGCATGTGGACACGGACACACAACAGGAGAGTTGCGAGATAGTGAAAGTTAGATGGTGAAAGTTTATTTACAATAAGGCTGTGTGTCTCCTGGCTCGTGCGGTGGGGGCCGCACAGCTCTTGGGGGCTGTAGAGTATAGCGGTGTGAGATGGTAGACTGAAGTGTCTGCAGAGGGGTGGATGACTCCCCTTTAGGCCAAGTGCTGTCCTGCGTCAGGTCTTGAGTCTGTGGAGTCGGGTAGAGAGGCGAGAACGTTAGTGTGGGATCGACTCTGGAGAGAGAGGTGTCGCCACAGGCCCCTTTTACACTCCCTTGTCTTCTTTTTAAAGGGTGAGCTGTGAATTACTGACAGGTGCACTGCATCAGGCAGGGCCACCCCCTCGCCACATGCCAAAACAGAGGGTCTGAAGGGACACAGTTCTCCTTCAATGTTAGACAGGAGCTGTCCCTTCAGCACCGCAGTGGCGGGATGGCGAGGAACACTTGCTGTCTGACGCAGCGAGTCTACAGACCCACTGTCACACGTTATAATTACCTTTCCTTCCAATTCTTATATCCACTTCATATTTACACACAGTGCCTTTTTGACTTTCACACATAAAACTGTGAACTGTGTTCATAAGCATAAACAAAAATAGATTTAACAAAAAAAATTGACAACATTAATTCTTTGTTAATAAATCTGTTGTCTGCAGTAAGAAAAAATGAGCTTTTGCAGGATAATGTTTTTATTTTGGGGTATAACCTTTGGCAAACAATCTTTAATTCCCCAAAGTTATGAGGGTCACTCTGTCAGACAGTTTAAAGAGTTCCATAAATTTTTATTTAGATTCAATGTAGCAAATTAGCTAGGCCTTTCAAGTGCCTTTCCTTATTTTCCCTTATTTAGTATTTTTAAGTCGCTGTCTTGTTGAAATGTGCATTCCCAGATTAAGTTTCTACATTAATGAGGTTATTTCTCCAGCAGTATATCTTGGTACATTATTGTTTCCTATGATGACATGTAATACATTAGTACTGAGGTCAGAGAAGTGGGAATCATAGTCATTGTTATTGGAATTGCTTTTTAGATATCTATCTTTGTGCTTCTGTGATTTGAAGTCATTGCTTTTTGTTCTCTGTGTAATATTGTAATTGCAGTGTTCTAGTTTGAGTGACTTCTGGCTTTTCTCTTATGTTTATCATTAGTCTGACAGAAAGCTTGGATGCCGCATCCATTAAGGCACAATTAGAACCATGAACTTTCCACTTGCATATTATTAATCCACGGATGTTCAAGGCCGTTGCTAGGGTTTTGTGGCTTTTTTTTTCCATTTCCAATATTTATCACTGAGAACTTCAGAAAGCTCCTTCATATTTACCATAATTGCTATTTTGCTATCATCCCAACCAATGGTAACATAAATATAACAGGTGCAATTTGTACAGAAACATTTCTATTTTTACAGCAGGAATATATATATATATATGTATGTATGTATGCGTATGAGCGTATTTTGCCCAAGGAAAATGTCAAAGGACATTATGTATGTAAATCTGAAGTGGATATACACAAACATATATAAACAAAAATGTCCAAATTGATTCTTTCCATTCAGTGTAAAAGTGTTTGTGTATAAATTGCATTTATTTTCAAGAGAAAAAGTGGTATATAATACATCCTCCATACATCCTCCACTGGTCTTCAGGTAGGCACCAAATCTCAGCTTGTGCAGCATATTCGTACTTCTTTAGGCCTGTTTATAGCCCATAATATCGATGTCTTCACTGTTTATTTTAATATAGACTATTATAGACTACTGTGTCATCTGATTGAATTGTTAATGAATGGATCAAAAGACAGGCACAGTAAAATCAAACTAATTGTGTTTGAAACTACTTTTAAGCAGACCACATACTGTTTGCTTTAATACCTGCCACACTACTGAAGCTATATAGCTCCATGCTGTGCTCCAAACAACATCCCTGGGCTAGTGTGAATACATTTTGTTGCCTTCTGCCTCAGCCCTTGATTAATGTCCACTGGAAATTGGTCTGTAAACGTTTAGATAAGCCCGACAGATTAAATTGAGGCTTAGTGATTGTCATCAGAGGCCTCTTTACTATCCCCCATTTTAAAAGGTGATTTTCAGTGTTTAAACCTGTGCCTTCATAGGAACTGGGAGGCTCTATATAGTCCAATACGGAAATCAACATTAATTCTCATTTAAGTGAATTAATAATTTTACACATTGCATGCAGACTGTTTGTATGCAGTAATTTACTTCAGAGTTCATTTATTAAGCTTGCTAGAATCCCCACCCTGCTATTGCCGTAGTGTATTCAACCAGGCCGAATATTCCACTTATCTTAGATTTCAGCCTTGCACACATTAAAATGCCAGAGTAATTAATCACTGGGAAATGGTGTTATTAATAAGACTGTATTAATATAATAATATGAACTGAATAATAAGAATAGTGAGAAGACGCGCAAACAACACGCTGCTTTTTCAGCCCTGCACATACTTTTCAATCTTGATTGCCGCTGTTCTTAATTGCATCTCTACACCTGGACATGAAAAACGGTGAAATAAATAGACATCTCATGAAATACTTATTCTGAGTCTGAACAGTGCAGCTTTTTTCAGCACAGGGTCAGAAAGACCACCCACTTACCGCTGTTTTCTTTCCCTTGGTGACTGCAGTCATTGTTAGACGCCCCCTCACATGGTAAACAGTTCATATAAGGAAACACGGTTCACTCATCATCTTTAATTCAGAACAGTAAGTCCTCATCTCCTCCAGTGTGTAGCACATAAACACCCCCTTGGGGGAGATGTATCTGAATCCTTAATATCTCTCAATGTTTCCATTAGTTCCACACTGCCACCAATGGTCCGAACTTAAGAGATTTATCCAAGGGTTCTTTTTGAATTGGCTTTACAGAAAGGAGAGCTTTCGCATGACGTAATCCACTGCACTGGCTTAGTGCTGTAGTGTTCTCAAAGTTTTATTGATCTTCCTCTATTCATCATCTCTTCTCCCTGCTTCATTAAAGTAGCCTTCTTATCCATTAGACGTGACACATCAACATGTAAGTAGCACTCCTACACAGGCCTGGCACCATCTGTGGGGAGGGGGAGGGGAACAGGCAAAATCGGGTACCGCCCTTTAAGCTAGAGATAATGATTTTGACGTTTCAGTTTACATTTTTACAAAGATTTTAAGTTTTTCCTTGATTAGTGATCAGGTATTGTTGATATACATGAACCACCTTTCACCCTGCACATTGTTGTTTTATTATCTGTCTGAGCGGACCACTTGATCTGCCTACGCAATACAAGTACAACCCTTATGCGACTAGAGAAATGAAACTTCTTATTTTCTAAACCGAAGATCACAAGCAAGATCACTATGACAGACTCATTAACCCTGTCAACATCCAAGGCATGCGTTTCTAAATTTGACTTCAAAACTATTTTTCTAGTAAAGTAATTAGATTTAATGCCGTTATCAGTGTCATTTACTGTCTTAGTCTTAATGAAGAGCTGCGCTTTAGAAAACAGTTGACTTGCTTGGTTTGAAAGTTTACCATACAGAGCAACATAGATAATGTGACACTCTCTGAACTGACAAGTTGAGGGATTCCTTGCCTACTTTTTTTCAAAATGAGCATTTTATTGCATTTGGAACTGACTTATGTTTTAATTTCATTGACAAGTCTGATTATTTTACCAGTTGCTTTAAAATCACCAAGGTAAACTCATGGTATATACTTAATATACATATAATAATACATATACACTACTGTACAAAGGTCTTGAGCTACCTATCATTTCTTGTTTTGAATGACCTTGTTGTCAAACTATATTATCCTGTAAGTTGAGTAGATTAAATGATCGAAATGGATACAAGGTGCCTAGATAAAAGTGTTCTAATGTTTAAAAAAAAAAGTGTTCTAAAGGTTACTAAAAATATTTTTAAAATACAGGGACAGGACTGAAAATGAAAACTCCTTCATTATGCAGAACCACAAGACCACAGGCTCTTTGGGAGGAAAATATGAAGAAATGACAAGACTTTTGCCTTACCATATATATATGTATATATATAAAGATAGTGTGTATAATTTAGAAATGTCACAAGTATACTGTTTTAAGTAGCTTTAATATGTGGTTTTCAGTTATTAATGTGGAACCACATGAAAAGTCGAACAATTCAGCACCATTACTTAGCACCAGTTTAAAATAAAAAGGAGTGTATATTTACAGGCATAGACTTAAAGCATCCTGACTGTGCTCTCTCTGTTTAATTGTGTTTTAAAGAAAAGGTGGTTAGATTACGTGCAACTAAAAAAGTGTTTGGAATGAGATCAGACTTAATATAGCCAATACCTGATCCATAAAAATGTCCCTGGATCGGTTCAAATTCCAAATTTTCTGTTCAGATTCAAATGTCCCCTTTTATAGCCCATTTTCATGTAACACTGTAATTCAGTTTATATCTCTAAATTGAGAGCACAAATCCAGCATAGGCAAACGTGATGACCCATGTCTGTCATGATCATCCAGTGCAGTGGTTCATCTAGAGGTTAAGGGCTACAGGGCTGGCACACACTGATATCCTAATATCTCTGGCTTAATGAAAGTGAGTGAAGGTTAAGTAAGTCTGCTGAAATATGATCACATCACTATTCCCTTCTTATAGCCAATAGGCCGGCACATTTACACTTGTTTCAGAACCAGAGAAAAATATGACATGAGGCACAGAGGACAATTACTGTAATTTATCCTTGACAAGATGGACATGG
The DNA here is from genome assembly GCA_037577145.1 of Brachypetersius gabonensis. Lineage (NCBI taxonomy): Eukaryota > Metazoa > Chordata > Actinopteri > Characiformes > Alestidae > Brachypetersius > Brachypetersius gabonensis. Next base: position 11,992,557 of record JBBJLR010000145.1, read on the forward strand.
GACAGAATGTTTGGGGATTTATAGTGATGAAGAAATAAGAAGACAACACGGAAACAACTCCTCCAAGATCACACTGAGGTGACTTAGGAAAATGTTTTAGGATGGAGACTTACAAAGATTTACACAAAAAATTTAAAATGATAAATGATTTAACAAAAAAATGTTAAAAAAAAAACGTTTTTTTAACAATGTCTGTGTTGCATGATTAAATGACTTGGAAGAAGTGTACAAAAGGCATGAAATCTGTTTCAACAAGATTACAATGTTATCATGTTACATGATTAACACAGTTAAAAACATAATTTTTACAGTAAATAATGACAATATTAAAAACAGGAATGCAATCATATCTGGTGTCTAGCTTTAGCTGGTGAGAAATATATTTTTATTCAATTTAATTCTTAATGTTTAAGTAATTAGTAAGAAGTGCTTGGATGTCAAAAATATAAGTTAAATAACTTTAGCTCATTTCAGTTCAAGTCTAATATCTGTGTGCAGTGGTAATTGACAGCATGACAGACCCACTTTATAAAATCTGCAAAAACCCCAAATTTAGAAGAAGCTGCCCAAAAGAATGATTGGATTATTGCACCACTTGGCAAATCAAAGAATGATGCCGTCATTATCATTCTAATTTAAGTAATTTGGGCAGAGGAGGGGTTTGGTGGGGGCTGTAGTATATATGACAGGGTTCTCAGCTTCTGACACTGAAACTGTGAGTAGTGTTGGGTAAACTGTCAGTTTTGATGGGTCACCAGTGTTAGACCTTTGCAAACCATCTGCATGTATAGGCAGAAATATCTTAATAGGAGCTTCATTAAGCCATTTAGTTTAAAATGGATTACCCCAAGTATTTAATCATCCAGTTTAAATTGCCATTAAATAGACTCACCGACATAATGTTTTGCTCAGTGTAAATCATTTGGTTTCCCATTTGGCTTGATTTATTCCTGAAGATGGGCAGACCCAGATGAACTTGTAGTAGGTCGGGTTTTCCAATTAGGAGTTTACAGATTGTTTTTTCCTTCTTTTTTTTGGACATTCTGCAGCATTTCCTAAGTGTATGAACTCGACCTGTGCCAGAAAATGACGAGTTTCAAAAGCATTTGGTTTTAGAGGTTCACCCAAAGCGACAAGAATGTAGGATTGCAATCTGACACTTTCTATGCAAACTGAAGATCAAAAGGTTAATTTCTGCATGATTCTAATTTCAGTGATTTTTTTCCGCTTCACTATATAGTTAATTTAATTTTTTTGTGGCTCTTCTCATCTCAGGCTGTCCAGGACTGATTTACACACCAATCTTGAGCTGTGACTCCCAATACATTTCTTACGTAGTCTGGTTTCAGGACTAATTTTTTTAAAAGCATACTCAGTCTGATACTTCATGTCCTTGCACAGTGAAGTCATTGATTTTGTCCGCTCAGTTATACTTCTTGTTAATGTATGAACGTAATTGGTGCTTTTGAAGCGACAAATGTGTTAAGTATGTGTAGTTTGTCATTTTGTAAGGGTGGGCAAACATCCCGTTTCATTCACATCCATCTCCATTTTAGAATGGAGCAATTTAAAAAAAACAAACCAAAAATTTGTTTAGACCACAAACAAGCATAGAAACAAGAGTGTGCTTCAAAACGTTGACTGTGCCTTTGTACATTTGTGTGCCTCTATGGTGCGCTCTCTCTCTCTCTGTCTCTCTCTCTGTCTGTCTCTCTCTGTCTCTATAAATGTATATATAAGAAAGACACAACTGAATGCTTCCACAATGATGCAAATCTTTCACTTTTTTATTGTCCTATGTTCTGTATAGCCCTTCAGTTTAAGGGACTTACATCGAAGCCACAATTTACTTTTATGTCACAGTGCAGAATGCTACTACAAGTCAACAGTGACACAATTAATGAATCATTCAGATAATGTATCATGTGGTCATACATGCTTGAATGTTTGTCCCTTTAACTTGAGTGCTTCCTGAATTTCCCACACACTGTCACTTCGTCCTGTCTGCCACTAGGGTGTCATTTGCAGATCAGTCTGCATAAAAAATGCAATGCAAAAAAATTGTCATTTTTATGTTGCACTCATTTTATATGTATTATCTGCTAACATCACCCACTATATTATTTGCTGATTTGATACCACGCCATTAACAAAGGAAAAAAGTGGCAGTGGCACAGAGAAATTATTTCTCAAAATGTGAATGTTTTCTAATGTTCTGAGTTTATTATTATTATTATTATTATTATTATTATTATTATTATTATTATTATTATTATTATTATTATTATTATTATGCCTGACATTCCCAACAGGACTTCTGTCTGACCTCTGAGATGATGGATCAATCCATTGGGTTGCTTTTGAAGACCTCGCAAATACATATGCACAAATGTGTGCCTGCGTATGTGTGTGTCTGTGTGACAATCGACCATTTTTATCAGTTGAACAACTTTGACAGATGACTCATGGCACTAAGTACCCTTTACAGACCCTAAGGCAATGTCTGATTCATATCAGATGATGTGGGCATACAATTTGAAACTCCCCATCAATTTCAAGGTTGACAAATGAACAGAAGTCCTGTCCTGCTGCTTCTTTATTAATCTTCTGCTCCCGCCCCACCCCCTCACCCCTTACATTTTAGCCTACTCTTTTCTCTGCACATGCTTTGATTTCTGTTTGCAGAGCACACTGGGAAATTTTTACTGCTGCTATGATTTTTTTGTATTATTTCTTTACTGTTTCTCATGAGCTTGATGACAGTTTCTTTCCTTAATGCTGACAAATTTATTTGTGATCTGTTTCACCTGATTTCATGTTTCTTTTCTTTTCTTTTGTTTTTTCCCCCCTTTAACTAGTGAAAAGGTCCGTAGATTTTAAATCTAGAGGAGTAAAATTATTTCCTGGCAAAGACAACAGCAACAAGTTTTCTATCTGTGAGTCTACCCTTTGTTACTCTATTATGGTAAATCTGTGGTATGCTTATCTCTCTATCTTTTTTTTTTTTTTTTTTTCATTTCTGTGTTGTGTTGTTGGTGTGGTCCATGTTTTCAGTTCTGATTCATTTCGTCATTGCTTTATTTGAGCATCGTAACCTGCTGATATTGCTTGCATGACCGGTCTCCCTTGCCATCTCCAGACCAGCAGCCTGTGTGTGTGTGTGTGTGTGTGTGTGTGTGTGTAGAGGATAGAAAGAGCTGTGCAGGTCTTTCAAACAGAACCTTATTGCTCCATTCTGAATGCAAGACAGACATTGAAAATGCTTCAGAATGTGAATAATGTATTACAGGCATAAGGATTTCAATACCAGAACAAACAATTGAGTAAATGAATATCTAAAGCAGTGGATTGAGATATAAAACTCCTCAGTCTCTTTCATGGATGTCTCATTTACCAGCTTTTGTGGAAACACCTGTCAGTCATCAAAACTAAACATCTGGGTGGCCCCAGTCTGTGTTTGTATTTTTTATAGTTCAATTGCACTACAGTTTTTGCACCAGGACGTGCCGATTTGTGTTCTTCTAAAATTCAATCTGGGTGGTAGATGATGGAGCTCCGTAAAAGTTAAGGACTTCTGAATACGTAGAAGATGAAGAATCAAATATCAAACCTGAAAAATATGTGAATTGCTACAGCCCACAAATCATAGTTTAATTAGGTCCCGCTGCATATTATACAAGTTTTGACTAGACAGACTAGATATAAGACTAGAAATAAGATCTGCTTCTCCTCCCTCTAATATTAAAATGATATTAAAATGGCCTGATTGGTGTCTAGTCGAGGTAAAATGGCCTGATTGGTGACGAGTGCCTGAGCTAATAGGATTGTGATGGCTAAGGTCATTAACTTATTAAGCCTTTCACTAAGTAAAGTATGAGCCAAACAAAAAAGAATTAGGGACCATGTTTTCTCTTTCCCTTTCTCTACCGCTCTGTGGATTATGTGGCAAATGTTCACACAAGGTTAGCAGTACCTGCAGGGCCAAATCGCATGACTAGACTTATAATAGCAACGGGTGAACGCTTCCTGAAACATTGTTGGATGTGGTTCTCCATTAGAATGACCTTATAGTGAACCCTCCACTCTAACTGTGCTACTAGCAAGTCAAGTGGAGACAAGGACATTAAGACAGCACAGCTAGCATTGTTTCCATAATGAATGAGTGCCAATGATGCATTTGCTCTCGCGAAAGCACTTACGTTATTTTATTCTATGGCTGGCGCTTCGCTGCACTCCAAATCCTCAGACTTTAATCAAACACCAAACTGGGCGTCAAATCCTCAAAGGCATGCCGGCTTCAGTCATGGATAAAAAGAGGCTTTATTGTGCTCGGTTAGTGTAATATCATGCAAGAAGCAAAAGTTAAGAAGAAACTTTTTTACTGGCCAGTGATCCATCACTGGTTTTTAATGACCATAAATGCAGTTCAATGGTGCCATGCTGAAACTTTACTGCAGCATTCAAAGCAGCTAACTGGTTCACAACTATGATTATACGTGTCAGATTTGCTGAAGATTTTTATAACCTGAGAAGATAAATTGCTAATACATATATGTATACATGCAAATATAAAACTTTATCATGTATAATAACCAATAAATTGCCATGTAATAAAGCTTTAAATCTGTCATTTCCTATCCAACCACAAACAAGGGAAGACTCTGTGTGACTTGTTGTCTGCTGTTCTTGTTTTCTGTAAATGTTTTGTGTTACCTGTGACATCAGTGCTTTGTACCAAGCCCTCTTAAGCAATCAAAAAGTTAATTTGTCTTTCACTTTGGATTTTGGAGTCGCTGTTGTCTTTTAAAGGGCCCATATCCTAGAATATCCAGATTTAAGCAGGCTGTTTTTGTTACTGTGCCTTTCGAACTGATATATGTAAATAACCTCCAGCTGCCCTGTATTGTGCCTCATTCATAAAGCAGGCTAAAGCACTTCTTATAACTTTGTTGTAAATGGGCATAGCTAAACTACTGTAGTGTGAATGGACATATACATATACAAAAATGCACAGAAATATGATTTGAAGCCATGCTTATGTCCTATATTAAGGCTTTTCATGATATTGGCCCTTTAATACAGCGAAACAGTATTAAAAAAAGCTCTACAAACATGTTACTATTGTGACTGATGTTGAAAAGAGAACTAAGAAGTAAATACTGAACCAACAACATACCAAAGCCTTATGAGGCCTTTTAGCCTTTTTAGTTGAACATTCTGTGTTTAAGACACATTTTTGCGTATTATGATTAGAACACATTCTTCATGTATTACGTGTTAGGTTACTACAAAATGTATACACTGGTAACTGAATACTCTAGGAACCTCAACACAAATACCCTTTCAGGTGAGACTGGATTTAAGAGAATAGTATCATCTTGTGTTACCTATGCGAAAATCTGTTTTCTATCCAATTTGGCCTCCTCTTCCCAAATCAAGCTGTTCTTTGCTACGTTAAGAAATGGAATTGTCTCTTAGTAGTTTTCAAGCTACGAAAGGTAATGGTGTATTGTAGGAGAATGGAAAATCATCAAAAATCTGCCCACAGTCTGTAGTTGTCACAAATGTAGTGTTGTTAGGACTATAAGGCTGTGTATATTTGTCTTTGAGCATGGTTTGAGCAGGGTTTGCACAGTCCACTCTGTCCACCCTAGGTATGGGTGCATGCTGCCATGTGTTTGTGTCTATGTATGTTTGCTTGCTTGCTTGGGCACTGTTTGTTTGTATGGATTTCTGACTGCCCCATGTTTGCATAGCTATGTGCATGATGGGATGCTGGCTTGACCAGGACATGAGAGAGAGCATGGTGCACTTGTGAAAGCTGGGCAGAAATAATGCTTCTTTTGTGATGTACGTTACCTGTATATTAGCCTCATATTAGCAATTTTTGTTCTAAGCAGTATGTATTATTTGAATGAAATTGTGCAAAGGGTTATTATGTCATGGTAATATGTAGCTAAATGTATAACAGGCCTTTCGGATGTAAACAGGTCCCAAGAACAGGGGTGAACATTTACCAGTTACAATTATACAAATGTTGGATGTGAACAGGTGAACCTACAAATTTCATTCAAGTGATTTTTTGTTTCTCAGTAAGGTTAGGGTAAGATGTTTTCTGTATGAACATATTATTACAAGTAGGTAGTTGTTCATGGGACAGGGAACCACACTCTTACATACATTAGAATCTGCAAGATTGTTATAACAAAGTCAGCTGTGCTGAGTGTTTGTTAGAGAACGAGAGATACTGCACTAGCTGTGAGGGAGAGTGCTGTGACCAGCTGTCTGCAGGGGTCTAAAATCCCCTCGGTTTTCATACTCCAATGGTCTTGAAAGGGTGGAAATGTAAGAACAACTTTTTCAAACATAACAGACAAATAGATCTCTGGGATTAGACAAATAAACTACATCAAAACAATCCAAAATAATCACTCCCCTTGATAGATAGTGAAAAGTGGAATATGTCGCTTCAAACCAGGGTCTGTAAGAGCCAAAAAGTGTGATAAAAATAAAAACCTAAAAAATAGACTTGCGTAAAGACCCTTTAAGGTGGGATTGGATTTAAAAGAATAGGATTAACTTGTGTTACCTTTTCTAAAGTCTGTTTTTTTTGTCTGTCTATCCATTATAGCCTCCTTTTCTCTCCAAATCAAACGCTTCTTTAGTATGTTAGGAAATGGAAGTGTGTCTTAACAGTGATTGCTGTTAAGATCCGATGTTGTTTTCGAGCTAAGAAAAAAGTGAACAGCCAAAAGGCCAAAAATTCTCTTGAGAAATGCACTATTCATCACTTTAAATGTTTTTTACCTGCCATTTCTTTATGTTCCATATGGCGTAGCCTCACACTGCTGCAGGCACGAGGGCACTGCTGAATCTAGAAAAGAAAAATCTGAAGAGGAAAATATTCTACTCTATCTCAAATGCTCTCTCTCTCCTCTTTTTATTTACAAATCTGTTTTTGTAAGATTGTGCCTGTGGAATTCCCATGGCTATAGATGTAGCCACCCTCTGAATGGATTTTTGACTGTATTTTTGGCAGGGACAGCTGATAAGCCTGCCGTTAATGCAGCAGGGGACATAAAGTAAAGTAAAATCACTTACTGCTACTCCATCTTGGGCCTAGGGACACTTTCCTTCCAGAAGACTATTCAGAATTATACATAGGCTCTACATGGTGCCAAAGTGGACTTCAGTGGCTTAAATGAAAAACTGTAATGGCTAGTTTTTTGAGACTAACCCACTTTCATCAGTTTTTGTTTTAATATTAGATGTGTTTTTCATGTCATGCACCTTGTACCTGCCATCTTTCTCTCAGGAAATATTTCTAAGGTTCAAGGTAGCATAAAAAGCAAATCGAATTCGGCTTGCTTGACAAAATTGTCAAGTTTTGCAATCATCAAGAATTTTAAATTAGATAACAATTTGAGATAAAATGAATGCCAAACGCAACCTTACATCACCTTATGAGGTGTGTGTGTGTCAGGTAATTCTCAAAAACGTGTTAGATATGTTTATGGGGGGGGGGGGGGGGGGGGGGGGGGGGGGGGGGGGGGGGGGGGGGGGGGGGGGGGGGGGGGGGGGGGGGGGGG
>JBBJLR010000145.1:12027680-12038708 GCA_037577145.1 Brachypetersius gabonensis
ATGTGTGCTACCCAAATAATGACTAAAAGTAAGTCTTTGAGAACGGGTTTCTCAACTCCTACAGTAAACTAATTCCAGTTTGAAGCGACATTTTAGCATAGTTTTATTTTGTAAACCACATTTAATCTCTTTCTTATTCGTCAACAATATCACATGATATATTTTGTTATAGTTATCGTCACATGACCAGCATTTACATTGTGTTTTGTCTTGTTTTTGTCACATGATGAATGTTCATTGACGATGATATGTAGTCTTAATTTTTGTTAACTGAGGGTCCATATAAAATTTTGCCGCACTTGGTTGTTCCCTGGCCGAGTTACGGGGCTTTAAACATTTAGTCCTCCTGGTAGCCGGGGTAGGGGCCGCCCACTACAATGACCGTTGCCCCGATTTCCGTGAACCGGCAGATGCAAAACTGACAATTAAGTATCGATACCAGTGCTCATTGATAGAGAACTGATATAGTATCTGAGAATCTTTTTTTTTTTTCAATTAAAGTAGACTTCATTGAGAATGCTAAGAATATAATAGCTTGTTTTTTCTGCTGACAGACAAGCAATAGGAGCTTTTGTTACCAGAATACAGAATATTTCTTTCCAGTAAAGTTTTATGGTACCCAGACCTGCTTGCCAAACTGCTTAACTCAAAACATTTTCTAAAGATAGTAGAATCTAACACTGACATTGAATGATTTGTAAGTGTTTTATCATCAGTGCATGGTTGCATTGTTGCCTGTGACATTTTCTATTCACTCTGTCGTTAGAAACAATGTTAATAAGCACTTCTATAGAAAATTGACCTTGACTGTTGTAAATGTAAGGTAATGTAAAATGGCACCTAACCACATATATGCCGCTTCCACCAGAACTTATCAGGTCATACCACTTTGAAAGGTCATGTACATTTCCAAATTATGCATCATTATTCACAGTAAGCAATAGACAGAGAATGGGCCTAATAGCACAGATAATGTTGATGAACGAAGAACATTCTGCACACTGTTAATGTTTTTTTCATTATTAAATACACTGATGGACAATCAGATTTTTTAACATATCTTTGCATACCTTTTAAGTTTTCAGTACCTTTTCTTATGTACACGCTTGATTTCTCATCAAGTATCTGCTTTTCTTGCTTAACTAATTTGGTTTCATCTCCGGTGCCTTCCTGTGGTAACAGCATACTGTTTCGCAGTGTGGTTGTTGTAGCGTAGTATTACTGACACAGTGGCTGTCCTCAGCCTGTCATTATTAGAGCTGCACAATATATTTATTAATCGTCACCCCAGTGTTGGCTTTTGCATTAGTGATATTGCAGTAGGCTGAAAAATGTAAATGAGCCTCCTATTTTCTGTATGAGTATGAGCTATGAACATTTTCAGTCTGTCAGATGATAAAGTGTATCCGTCAGGGTTTTTACACGACTCAACAAATGTAAATAATTTTGGTCAAAATGTTACAGGTGCATCTCTAACCACATCAAGAATTCCTCTATGACTTTTAAAGAGCCCATATCATAGAAAAAAAACATTTAGTCTGCACAATCTACATATTTTTACTAAATTGCAAAATGTGTCCATTAATTCAGTGGTTTTGCTATGTAATGAAATTCAGTGCATATACATATAGCTCTATCCCTTCACGCTGATGTTATAAAACAAGAATAATTTACTTGAATCAATACTTCAGTACAGGAACAAAATGGTTCATTCCTAAGAATAAAGAGAGGTGGAAAATGGTCATGGAAAAATGAATCAGTAGTGTTTTGGTACATGAACTGCATGATATGTGGACTATTGGGGAAGAATAATATCTGAAAAATGTAAGCTGTGTCCCGTTTAAGGTGTATTAGTCCTGCAGGAGTGTAGCTGTGTGTTTGCAGTGTGGTGTTTCCTCCATGTTGTGCAGCCCCTGCCATTAGTATTCCAGCTGTAGCTTTCATACCTCCTGCTCCAGGGTCAGCAGTGCTTGCTGGAGCGGAGCGAGTGTGTGTGAGCGTCAACTTCCCCTGACGGCCCTGTTCCTCCTGGCCTTCTGTTTGATGGTTCTGTGCCTCTGTTTCCACCTTTTTGTATGGCCTTGTGACCCCACCCCCTTCCGCCCCCGTCCCCCAACCTATTCCTATTCAGCCTATTCAGATTTTTATGGATGGCCATATTATGAGCTTTTTTAGTTACTGCATGTGTGTGGTGGGCCCTGTCTGCTTAATTTGTGCCACTGTGGCTTTTATAGTCACAGTTGAGTTTAATTTGTATATATCACTTCATCCTTACACAAAGCCTGAGACGGACTGAGTATGTGTGTGTGTGTAATATTTTATCACGTGTGTGAAGTATCAGTGTCCTCTCTTAAACCTTGAATGTGACAGGGCACACAGAGTGAGCGAGAGAGATGCTACCGCGTGCAGGACGGAGCGTGGTGGCATTCAGCAGGGGCTCATATTGATGAACAGGCGGCAGAGTGGCTCAGGACATGTGGATTAATGTCCCTCCAGTCCACATTCGTAATAACAGCTGCGGCAGCACCGCGGCCGTCTCTGTCTGCCAGGCGCCGCACCCTGTAATTGATTCGAGTTGATTTGAGTCACTAACATTGCAATTCATCTCCAAATAACTGACCTCCCATGTATAACAAACAAGATCCCCCAGCAAATCCACTCTGGTCGGATTCAAAGCCAAGGCCTTCGAGTTTGACTCTCAGAGAAAGATGCTTGAGTGATACTCCAGGGCAATAAATCTAAGAGAACAAACCATTTTACCTGCTTAGCAAGTGGCTTCCATTGACCTTCCCTGCACCTGTCTGCACCAAAGTCCATAAAGAAGTTTTATTTCCAGCTGCGGGAGATGCTTTCTGGAGGCCGTGTTCGACCGCGTATTGCCACATGACTTCAAATGGCCAATTAAATTTCTTGTACATACAACTCCTGCCCATTCACTTTTCTATTATCTACACACAAGCCAGGGCCAGAATCATTGCTTCAAGGTTGAAGTTGGCACTTTTTTCTTCATAATGCGACATTCTCCGAACCAGCCAAACATTCTGAGGTCCACTATGAAATTGTCTAGGCACCTCATGATGGATAGAAGGTAGCATGAAAGCGTTGTGGGCCAAAAAGATGTTGTACCCCTCCTCCCACAGTCCACCTCCCCACTCAGCTGCCATTTTGGGTTCTTTGAAAGGCCTGGGACTCTGCCAGCTCAAGTAGTTTTGTCACGCTTAACTTGTTTTTGTTTTCGCGCAGCCTTGTCTTTGGCACATTGTTTTCAATATATCAAAGAGTTCGTGGACACCTCCCTTAAGAAGGGAACAATGTTTTGTTATAAAAATCCCTAAAACATTTGAGAGATCCAGCATACCTGACAAATATTTGAAGGTTCAGTGACAGTGAATAAGTGAACTTTGTAAATGATCATTACGGATGAAAAGGATTTGCTGGATTTTAGAGCAGTGCTTGGACCAGCAAGCCTATAATCAGGTTGGCTGGATACGAAATCTAAATAAGCAGTGCAGTGCACCTCGGTTTCAAATGACTCATTTCCCTCTTTAACCCACATTTATGAATTGCTACGTTTTAGTACAAGGCATGGCTTAATATTCATCACCAATTCACTCTGTTACCATTTCTGTTAGTCTTGCCTTTGTTGGTTGACTGTGATTTTATCGAGACCAATGTCTCAATTATGGAGGAAAAAAAACTGTCATTGCAGCGCAACTTAGATCTTTGACGAAAAAGGAGCACTTAAGGAGACCCGAAAGTGATTGCATTAAAATGGAGCCTCTACAATGTTGCCAGATGTCTCTGCCCTCCTTCAAGTGAGGGATGGCTAATGGCTGCTTACAGCAGAGAACATTATTGCTTCATTTATTTTTGGCAGACACAATTTTAGTGCACCAATTTATTTATATTGCGCTCCTTGCTTTAACCTTGGTGAGTAAGAACTGGAGGGTGTCAGAGCTTAATTCAATTTGAAGACATTAGTGCTTACCTCTTCCACAGCTCTGACAGGAACTGAAGGGTTGCTGGTTTGGACTGAAAGGGCATTGATATGTGATGATGATTTTTTTTTTATGCAAACCAAGTGAAAGGACCCTTCATCAGGTAGGACGGTTTTGCAGAAGGAAACAGGTGGAGTCGTTGTAAATCCTCTGAATTACTGGAATGTGTGACAGTGTCATTAGCACCCTCTCAATATATGGTCTAATTAGGCCTTGAGTACAAACTGAAATGTGAAGCAAAGTGGTGGTGTAGAGAAGCAGGAACATTGCTGTACAATGTAGAATGGCTGCAGGCATGCATTTCAATGTAGTGCAGCTTGTGTACAGAGAACACACTTACGCACAAGGGTTGGTGCTCCCTTTCTGCTTGCTTCTTAAACACACCAACCAGAAATCGGCTTGTTTAGATACATTACCATCACAGCCAGCCAGATTTGGTAGCTTATCATTCTGAGGTCAGACAAACCTTCCTGATTTCTATTCTTTCCTTTTAAGCTACATGGAAAAAATGCTTTTTATATCATTTATCTGGACTAGCCTAATCCTTCACAATAGACAGAATAACATAGATACCATTTTCAGCTGATCATTGCACCCATCTTTATTGTCAGAATTGCATATAAATATGGCTTTCTTTATTATTTTTATTTCTGACATTTCTGGCTGTTACCTCAGAGGCCCAGGCTTATGACATCACGCTTCCTTACCCTTACATTGGACTCTCTTAAAATATGTTTGAATGCTGATGGTAAAGTTAATCTCTGTCGTTCTAACTGCCACAATCCAAAGAGAAATCAAATTATAAAATTTTTTATATTTGCAGAACAATTTTGCTGCATGTTGTGCAGTGGTCAAGTTCCGTGTGCTGAATGCTCTTTTGAGTTTTGAAGCTGCCCAGTTTCAGCGTCAAGGTGGGGCATTTGAAGGCATTGCCCCCCCTAGCGAGTCGCCACCCCCCCACACACCCTCTAGTGTCACTCATATGAATATAGTTCACGATCGATAGTGCCCCCCATAGTCAGTTAGATTCCAGCCCAGTAGATGCACTCTGAAAACTCTGGAAAACCCTGAAACTGCCAGTGATGCATCGTTGCCATTTTCTTTCAGTTCGAAAGAAGTAGTTCAAAGTTACTACCAAAGTAAAAAAAAAACAATTACACAATCGGTTTTTCTCTGCAAAGCACAAGTAATCATCCGTAGCTGTAGCTTCAGCTTCAAATGTCTGTATACAGTGTGCACCTGGTAAATCACCACTGTTAGCTTGACACTAACAAACGCTGATGACATAAATGGTGTCTTCTAATGAAGAAAATGAAAAGTGGTTTGACTACAGCCAATATGTCACAGTGTATTTAACATAATCACGGATAGGTTGTGTGGATCAGCAGCTTGGGCTAAATGTAAATCAGCCCCTTATCAGCCAGTTCATATATTTCTCACAATCTGTTTGTGGCTACACAGTTATCTAAAGTATAAATACATTGGTATAATTTATACTAAACCTCGTTTATGCCTACCATCCCTGTATACCAGTAAAAATGGTCTTTCCAGACAATCTGACAAACAAAACCTCCCCCAGTATTGTAATAGTGACCGCTTCACCTCACATTAACTTTATTTTGCCTCAGTTCTCAGCTCAAATATTGCTGCAGTACATTACATTTGAACTTAAATTGTTCATGATGACGATGAGGATAATAAGTCTTAACAGTCACCTCCATCTAACATTGACTGCCAGCGTGAGGAAATTAGTTTGTGAACATTTGACCAATAGCACCAGGCTTATTACAGACTCTAAGCTCATGCCTAGGCTGACCTGTCCAGAAAGCTAAAAGTATTCCTGTGTTTTTAGTTAGGCTACAGTGTATCCTAAAGCAGATAGGACAATGGCCTCACTTTCCACTTGCGCATGGAGCAGTGTCAAGTAAGAGAGCTTTCTGCAGAGGGTCATTTGACATTTTCTTGAGGTTGAGTTTTAGCTCAAGGCAGGAGAGATATCAATTCCCTTCCTGTTGTCTTAGTTTTGCCTGTGATTAGAAATATAAAGGGGCTATAAATGTACTCTTTTTAACAAGGTGCTTGTTAAAAGTGAAGAATGTTTGGTGTGTGGTCTCGTGCTGCTTCTGCACTGAGCAAGTCTGAGACATCAGGCTAAGCTGGATGTACTGCCTCGAATTTGTCAGGGGTTTGTAGTTAATCTACAAATGGAAAGGTCAGCTTTCAACATAGGTCATTTTGCCTCACAATAGTTCATGGTACTGAGTTACAACAAACATTTGGGCTTATTTGCCTCTAGGATCCAAAAGCTACTGTAAGCTAAGTGAAGTCCATGTTCAGAGCCCACGCCTGTGATGCTCTGGGCCTTTATGCTATCAGTGCAGAAGTACAATAATAATCTAAGACATGAAAAGAGCGTTTGTTCAAATGACTTCATAATCATTGAAAAAGCCTTCCTTTGTTTGCTCAAGTACAACTTGTTGTTAGCAAAGAAACCTGACATTTTAATTTAAACTCTAAAAATGGTTAAAAGGATTATAGAATAATGCACAAGAATGCAAAAACTGCCATCATGTTCAAATGATCACCTTCACTGTATAAAACAATGTAAATACAATAAGTTAACGTATGTACATTTAATGTCCTGCTGAGAGAATTCTAAGCTGATAAAATTGATTCATACATTTTCAGCTCATTCCCAGGTACCTGCAGGTTCAATTACAAGTCATTGTAAGCTAGTAACAAAAGCATGTATAGATTATTTCTCACTTTTAGCTCAATGAAAACTGAGAAAGGGGGATTGTGTGACTCATAATGTGATTACATTTTAATTGTGTAAAATGTTTAAAAAAACAGTAAATAAGAATTTATTAAAGTTTTGTGTTAATTAGAGCAAAACTTTATTTAACATTTTATAGTTTATGTACAGTACTGTAAATATCTTGCAAGAAGGCTGAGAGTTTTCCCGGAAGGCAACAGCTCTGAGCTCAGAAAAAAAACATAATGACTCAGTTTTCTGTGTGCAATTACGTATATGCTGTGAGAAGAAAAGCAAAACCTTTCGTTTTTTCAGTTGTGTACCGTATATCTTAGCTCCATTCAGCAGACTCTTCAGAAGACTCGGAACACTTCGCTTTCAAGGTGATCATCCATAAAGCCAGTCTTGAGTGTGTTCCTGCCAGGAAGGAAGGACATAATGGCTGGTCTAATGACCAGATACGTCTTGTTCTTTTGGAGGAACTTTCTTGCTTATGTGCTTGTAGGTTTGTAAGAGTGAAGCACACTCAGTGCTATCCTATTGAAAATGCAACAATGTCACCCCATTGGTCTTCTTCACTGGAGACTAACTCTTAGAACGCACATTAACCTCAAAGGATCAGCAAAGGTCAGCTGTGTCCATGCTCCCTTAATGTTGCCTTTCAATTAGAGTGGACTTCCCTCCCCCTTTTTAGCATGTGTTAGCCCAAAGAAAGATGATATACCACCTCTCAGATTGAACAGGTTAGCATGAAAAAAGAAGGTCATGCATTAAAAAGGGCTAATAAATGTCCCATTGGGCCTGAAATTTGCTTGATGTTGGCCATTAAAGTGGATAGCAATAGGTACAGGTGGATCTCTAGCAGTTACAAGGTGAAATGCAATAACATCAGAACGATTTGTTTACTCCTTGACCCCACCTTCAGTCCCTTTTACAAGCACACACCCATATTCTTGTATGGCCAATGGAGTTTATCTAATATATTTTGCCTTTCAATTATTGTTAAAATAAATTAATGGACAATATGGACAAAGTATCTAGCATTATCTGTGCCAAATTTTAGTGGAAGTTCTCACAAAAAATCATTATGTAGTTAACCAAATAGCAAATTTACATTGCTATTAGTTGGAATTGCTTCACCCAAAGACTTCAATGTTGTGTTGTTGCAGTATATTATACTATTTTCTTTAGCGTAGAATATACAGCATGGGTTCCGAATGATCGCAAATGATATCACAACCCCTCCATAATTCCTCCCATGCCCATGGGTGTGGTGGTGAATTATAAATATTAGAGTTTATATTAGGATCAAAACCCACAAAAAAGATTTTAACAGCACCTTACTTTCACATGTAATTTTAACTGTAAACCGTTCACCTGTGCCACAGCACATTCCGAAAAGATTGTTTTGTCTCTGAAAACATATGGACGACTCATCGTTTCCTACTGTGTCATTTGATTGACAGATGAAACCGAGCGCACACTGGGGGGCAAAATGAACTACTGTCTTAATGACTTCCTAGAGGGATGCAACAAAAGAAGACACATACTGATGCTATGAACCGAAAACAGCATATTGAGTATAGAGCTTCAAAGTGTCTATGTCCCCCTGGTGGAGCACATTAAGTTCATGTAAATATTTCTGTCATTCTTTCTATCAAAGATATGCTGCTTTAAACTTGTGCCCCATAAATATGAAATAATAAGGATGAGTAAAGAGTGCGCTGTGTTTGGCATAGCATGCTTTGATTCAGTCAGCTTTTATGTAGTATTTGTTTATCTGAATTGTGCTGCTAAGTGGCTTATGCTGTAAGCCACTGTGCTGTGAACAAGCACAGGCACTGTCCATTACAAAGCATGACTTTTTCTCATCAGTGTCACCACCATTTGATGTGGCTCTGAGTTGACGGGGTGCTGTGAGCAATAGCTGTCGAGCTGGAGGGAGGATTGTGATAGTGTTAAGGCAGCTCTGCGGGTGGACAGCTGTTCAGCCTGCACCATCTGACTAATGTAGATAGTACAGAACACAAAGAGTGCAAGTGCATTATGGCAAAGCCAAGTTGTCATTTTCTAGTTTTAAGGTCTGTGGAGAAAAGGCCTGTGCTGTAACATTACTGTTGACACGTCCTACGGTTACTTCATTGGAACCAGAGGTGCGTCCATAAAATTACCCTTTATTTTTGTTCTATCTGCCTGGATAGTTCAACTGCTTGTTTAAGCAAACTAGAGAGGCCGGGCAGTTAAATCAAAATCCTGGGGATTTTTTCTGGTTGTAAAAGGATGCTGGTATTAGTATAGTATAGCTATACCAGTAGCTATACTATATACTACCAGTTTATTAGTATAGCTAAGACTCACGGCTATGCCCACTTATGTTGCGGGCATAAAACATTTTTAAACAGGCATAAACTGTTTCATTTAATCTTTATCTCTATAGTGCTGCATGCATTTACACATGGTGTGTATAAGTTCTGACTAATAGGATAATGATAATAACTCTCCTTCAAAGTTAGTTTTGTTTTCACAGATGTACAAGCTTCTGGCTTGCTACAATTAGCACTTTTTAGTCATGTTTTGTAGCGCCTTAAACACTTAACTAAAGATATCACTGGCATGTTTGTGATCTTTGCATGTATTTACGAATCATTGTCACCAGCTTTTCATTTTAGAGACACCGATTCTCACTCTCTCTCACACACACACACACACACACAGACTCACACACACACACACACACATAAATCACAGTGAACACTGCACAATAAATGCTGCAGCATTTGTGATTCCAGATGAAGAATGTCAACATTACTCCAAAGTGAAACACCTGTAATATAGGCATAGATGACTACTTTTTTATTTTATAGTTTTTTTTATTTTTATTTTTTTTTGCTGCCACTGGCACCCCAGCTCAAGTTAATTATGACCAAAACAGCACCAGAGTCATTGGTAAAGTAATATAGCAAAATGAATGTATCCTTAATGGAGTCTGGCCACTTTTTTTAGCTGCTATAAATCATTGTGATGAAAACAGTAGGAATGGGTGAACCTTATTTTAATTAATAATATAAATATACCCAGTTGCGTCAAGCAAGTTCAAGTTCTAATAGTTATGGTACAGAGACAGCTGCTATGCGCCAGTATGCTGGAGTGCTGTGGTAACTATTGCTACTCATACACTTTCTTGCATTCAACACACTCATTAAAATGCTCCTTGTGGGAAAAAAAACACAGCATGGACAGAGCTGAAGAGATTAAGAGTCAACCCAACTCCCAGATGCATAGGAATCCAAGAATTATGTGTGTGCGCAGAGAGCAAGAAGGGGGATGCAGCAAGAGGTTCATTGTACGAAGGCCTTGGGATTGTAAAAAGTTTGGAAAAATCTGTCATATGAGAAAAAAATTCTCAGCTCTAAAGGCCCATAAGAGTTTAATGTATTACATAAATATGGCATCCACTCCCCAAATCAAACGGTGCATACATGGAAAATAAGCCCTTTTTATAGTCATTGTTCACTTTACACCATGAAACACATTCATGCAAACACACCTATTCAGCCTAAAGTGGTTTTGCTCCACCCATTCACAATGAAGTTTTAAGGAATATTTAAGGCTAAACCGAGTTTTGAATTAGACACAATACAAAGCTGCGCAGTAACAAAACAACTACAGTATCAGAAAGGTCCTGTTTAATCTAAGAGAAATGGTCTGGAAGAATGTCATGTAGAAATACATTTTTGGATAAAAATCTGCCAAAATGCAAGTAAACTGACCTTAGATGCAAAATAAAATACAAAAAATGGAGGGTTGGTGTCTTATAGTAACACAGTAGCACTGATACAGTGTTTGCACAGTGTGAGGGCAAACTGCTGTTTTCAAATTATGAAGAAAATGATAGTTTTGATATGATGCCATGACTGGATGTAATGCGACACATATCCTACTGTTATAGTGCAGGATGAGATAGATGTGATTCTTTGGTGAGTATGTAGTACATGTCCACTTCTCAGGTTGGTTCTTTAGCAGGGCTCCTGCCCTGAGCTGATTTGAAATTCTGGTAGCTGAGTGTGTAGCAGGTGGAGCAGAAGCCTGGGAGTGATCACAGATCCCATTCCTGTGAGCTTAATCTGGGGAAAATGAAAATATGGATGGCCCTGAGGGCCACAGAACCCCTGCTTATATGTTCCTCCGTTGACAGGGTACTTGAGCACAACCCCTTTTGTGTGTGTGTGTGTGTGTGTGTGTGTGTGTGTGTGTGTGTGTGTGTGTGTGTGTGTG
>JBBJLR010000145.1:12038808-12051937 GCA_037577145.1 Brachypetersius gabonensis
TGTGTGTGTGTGTGTGTGTGTGTGTGTGTGTGTGTGTGTGTGTGTGTGTGTGTGTGTGTGTGAGGGAGAGAGAGAGACAGAGAGCAGAGGGCTGTTGAGTGCCCCTTAGATCTTTTCTAGGGAAGTGTGTGAGTCATGGCTGTGGTCTCAGTATGGTCCCTTTCACCACCTCTGCTTGGCTCTCTGCTCTCATTGGTTTTGTTGATGTGTGTTAAATTATACTTGAGGTGCCATGCCACCTGGCATGACAAGTACATGTAGACATTGTGTTGTGAAGGCCATATTCTGAATGCACTGGTTGGTTTTAAGAGTTGCTCTTATTTGACACTAAGGCCCTTCTTGATAGCCACCCCTTGCAGTCTTGAAATAGATCTGTCTGTCTGACTCAAGCTCTTTCTCCACACACAGGCGTCTTTCATAGGCCTGGCTACTTTATTGTGAAGTCATAATTCTGCTCTGTTGGTTCATTGCTTTCCCATTCAATACTGTGCTCCACTGGCTTAATTACTGCCCACCACATGCATTACTCTGCCTCCAGAGCTAATCCTCATGACAGCAACAGGCCTGCCTCTGCCTTGAACACCTCACCGAATATTAGAGTTCTCAGACTTTGGGCTCATGTTAGCTGAAGCTTTCCATATGTGGGTCCAACATGTTTCAACCTATTATCTGTCTGTATGTGTTTATCATGTCATTGATTACCACAAATGATCATTTTTACTCACTTAATGTCCTTTCACTTGAGTTTGCTATATGTTGCACTGATTAGAGAATGATGATGGAAAGACTGAAAAGCTTGAACACTATTACATGCCTGACACTACATAGTGCAATATTTCTGTAATAGTGACTTTGAATGCAGCTCAATGCAATACAATCGACTACTCTCACAAAATTTAGAATTAAATTTGAAGAAAGATAAAAATGATGACTTTTCAGTTGTTGCACAATTTACTAATGAAACTATAGCTGGAAGGCTAGCGGGGGGGCGGTGATGATATGAATGTACTGGACTGGTTTTGTTGGCTGGAACTGGTAAAACACTTTAAACGATGCAGGTACATCAAATATCATAATAGAAAAATTATTCCCCACAATGACCACGTTTTTAAATTGCTAATTGCTATGTCCTGATTTTTTATGCTTAGTAACACCTCTAACATCAAGTACAACTTCATTATTTTAATAGTAGATTCAATTGGATGCTTATATCAAGCATACATGAACAGTATACCCCTAAGAAGTGGTCAAATGCATCAGAATTGTATTATTATTGTAGCATATTGAAAAAGAACTGCAGTTGCAGTGTACAAAAGAAACCTTCAGCACCCCATTTGAAGCTACATCCACCCTCACATTTATTCACATATAAAAACATTTATACCCACCCACTCACACACAAACACACACAAAATATCATTATGCAATTGTAATTATTATATTTATGCTTGGTAGCATGTACCAATATGTCTTAACAAACCTCAGCCAAAGTAGATCTGAGAGCTGTGATATCCAGAAACCCTGCACCATGCTGAAAATCTCATTACCATGGCAACTAATTTTTCCTCAGAGTCACTCAATGGGGTGAATCAAAATGAAAAGTTCAGACTTGCCAATAATTTTGTCCCCCGAACCTTTTTCACCTCCTAAGGCTCGTTTTTATCTCTTTGACTAAATCCCAATTATCTGGAAGCTGTAATCGTCTTTAAATAACTCGAGTTGAATGAGTGTTTCGATTCAGTCTTTAATGGGGATTGCAAGCTAAATTGCTGTTATTTTGTCCTCTGTTTTTCACCATATGCTTGAGTTCTCATCAGAGACAGTGTCCTGGGGGAAAGGGGTGGAGATAAATAGGAAAATGCCCTCACAGATACACTAATTACAGAGAGAACTTTTCACTTTTGAATGGGCTGAAGAGCTGAACTGGTGCAAAATTACTGTTACTCCATTGATGACTTCATAGAAATATGACTGCACTCTCCGTAGAGCCTTGCATTTAAATCCTTCATTTGTGTGTCTTTTGAAAAAAAGATATGAATTCAATAGAGGCAATTATATTAGCTTACTGAACTGTTAACAGGGATGCTCTACAAATGAATATTGATCTATCATGCTCCACCTGTCTAGACTCCGGAGTAACTGCATAGTCCTTCTGACATGTTTCAAATGCCAGGTGTGTATAAAGTTTCTAGTAGCTTTCTCATATGTAAAGGTCTTTAACCAGTGAAAACAATGTGAAGTTTCTCTATCCACACTCTTCTCTGATTCTCGGTTTTACTTCCCGTCCTGTCCTCCTCTTGCTGGAGAGCCTGTCTTACAAAGAGTCTTATACACACACACACACACACACACACACACACACACACACACACACACACACACACATATATACACATGCATTCAGAAATGCACAACATTTTCAAGCTGTTCAGAAAGTTCTTCCAACTGAATCATAAATTATGTTATTAAGTTTAGGGGTAAATAATGATGATAATGTTTTCAAAATTGGAATATTAAACTGCTTTGTACCTTTTCACCTTTTTCAATTAGACTGTAGATTTTAATTGTGCAAGAACCATGAACCCAGATTGTGGTTATTTCACACGTCACTAAGCACTGTGCCTCATTTCTGTTGGCAGGTGATTCAGATCAACTTTGAGGAGTTTGACCTGGAGCTGGGTTACGACACGCTAACCATTGGAGACGGTGGAGAAGTTGGAGATCCTCGAACAATCTTGCAAGTGTGAGTGCCTTAGCCTTGCCATCTGTTTGGAAGTTGGCATGCCTTTTCGTGTAGCTCTGATCCAGTGTTTGTGCTCTGTTCTTTTGCCCACTGCTTTTTTTGAACAAGACCAAAATACATTTTTGAGAAAATCCTTTTATAATCAAGTGAAGTACTACAAAACCAGCCCAAAAAAAGCTTTGTAGTTCCCTTAGGACCTGATAAGTGTACTGTGTACTATTGTCTACATAAAGCACGACTAACAAAAGTGATGTATTTTACTATGCATTTTCATATATATCTGACTCCTCCTTCACTCAGTTTGACGGGCAGCTTTGTTCCTGACCTCATCGTAAGCATGACACATCAGATGTGGCTTCACCTCCAGTCTGATGAAAGCGTGGGCTCTATAGGTTTCAAGATAAACTACAAAGGTAAAGACATATGCAACAAATCCTTCACTTGCAAGTCACAGTTCTGAGGTTTTCATCTCTCAGTGTTTCCAAGATTCACCTACTTTGACAGGAAGGGGCTGTTTGACTGATATGTAAACTCATTGATCACAGACCATTGATTTGAATACCATGCTCCAAAAATCAGGGTGTGCAGAACTGGCAACTAGGTAGGTAGAATTTACTTTTCCTAGACATTTACACATTTGCTCTCCATTGCATGGAAAAAATATACTGCACAAAAGTGTGTACACACAGAGAAGATAGTTAGTGTAACCATCAAAGTCCCAAGTTAATCTGCAATCCTAGATCAGAATCTTGAGAAATCTTCAGGAATTTTTTTCATGTGACAAGTTTTACCTCTTTTGCTTTACCGTGTAAAATATGGAGACAGTGGTTTCCAAGGAGGTGTTATTTTTTTCACTGCGAACATTATGTACAATTATTGGCTTTTCAACGCCAACAGCAAGACTCAGCCAAATCTAATGTAGAAATAGATGAGAGACAGTGATGTTTATCAATGTGGAGCATTTTAATCAAACATTTGAAAGGACACTGTCTTGCAGGGCAGAACCAACATTTTACCCTTAGGTGCGTCAAATTAAAGTTCTGTGTAACTTTGAACAACAGCTTGACGCTCAATAGGGAACAAGCAAGAAGAAAAACCCTAGCAGGCAGAGACCTTGAAAGAGAGGAAGTAAGAAATGAGAAAGTCTTGTGCAAACAATCAGTTTGCCACACGGGCCAGATGCAATCGAATGGCCCTGCCGAGGGCATGATTCGTTCATCGCACTTCTTCCAATTGACCAAAGAAGTGAAAATGGACAAACAGTCCTACATTCACCCACAGGTGAGTTTGTTGAGAATGGCACAGGTCTTTCATCCTAATACACTGGTCAGCCTTAACATCAAAATACCCACTAATAGGATCAGTAAATTTCATTATAATGGCACCTTTAAATTGGTCAGACATAATAGGCAGTGAGTGAACAGTCAGTTATTGGAGTTGAGGTGGTGGTAGCAGGAAAAATGGGCAAGCCTGATAATATGATTTCGGCAGCAACTAGATTGTGTTGACCAGTTCACTGCTGAAAGCACCTACAGTGTGCATGTGGCCATCAGAGCTGGACCAAGCGGCAATGGAAGAAGTCCTGATCTGATAAATCAAGTTTCCTTTGACGTCACGTGGATGGCCTGGTATTTGTGTGTGTGTGTCTATTATCTGGGGAAGAGAGGGCACCAGGATGCACTATGAGAAGAAGGCAAGCCAGCGTAGGCATTGTGAAGCTCTGAGCAGTGCTCTCATGGGAAACCTTGGGTCCCAACTTTCATATAGATGTTAATTTGGCATGTACTGCCTACCTAAACATTGTTGAACAAGGTGCGCTGGATAAAATACAATTCATGGAGACCCCACCTCACTGGACGGGACTTAAGTACAGTCTGCTAGTGTCTAGGTTGCAGATACTACAGCACACCTTCTGAGGTCTTGTGGAGCCCATATCCTTATTATTGTAAACACAATAATAGACATGGGGATTAAATGTTGATCAGTGTATGCGCTTTATGTTCAAAGCAAAGGTTTTAATGACTATTCAGCATTGATAATGAAGTAAAACCAAGATTTGTCATGCTGCTGGTCTGTTTCAAACCTGTGGCTGCAAGAAACGTTCATTCATTGAACATGTGCTGCATGCACTGGATGGAAGCAGGAGTACCTACAAAACCCATATCTTTGATTATCTCTCCTGCCTCAAGGTTTAGTAATAAATTAATGTCAGCATGATGAACAGCATGCCATTCGGGGTAATAAGAGGAGGAAAGAGAGAGAAGGGGGGAGAGAGGAAGAGTGAGAGAGTCGGGAACATACCTTTGAGTGCAAACCCAGAAAATTACAGTAAAGCAGTTGATTGCTAGATGGTATTCCTGTGAGAGAATATTTGCAAAATGAGTGAACTGCAGCCTCTTTTCCTCTATGCAAGCATCTTTCACCAGCCAGAACCATCAGGAATCCAAAAGAGCTGCTGCAAAGGTCAGGTTAAATTTCATTTTTAGTGTAATATAAGAAGGAAATTAGAGTTTCTAAAGAAGTCTTGTAAATGAAAGATCTCTTGCTGCAGCAGTAGAGATAGTTTTCACTTCATTTTTTTGGCAAGTTGCCGTTAATTTTTCAAACCTAAACCAAGAGCCTCCAAGAATTTTTGCTTCTTAGCATCTGTTTTTTTGTTTTATGTGATGTTCATAGTTCACATTGATAACATAATGGCACGTGAAGCTGTAGTCACGCAAGGGTTTTTTTTTTAACACTCTCATAAATCTCTGAAGAGAAGACTAGACTTTATGTTTTTATGTAGTTAAAATCAGAAAGACATAAAGAATGTGGGAAATACCTTGTGTATCTACTGGGAAGATCAAACTGGACATGCCCTAGATAGCTGTTGATCATACAAATTGAATCTCTCTAATGAATTATACACTTAATCAACCAAAGGACATTGTAAAATATGGCCAAATGCATACATAAACATTTAGCACCAGTTTCAGGCAAAGATAAGATGCATTACTCCATATACTTCTGTTTTGTGTTTTCAAATAGTAGTATGTGGTCTTTAATGCACCACAAATGCACTTTGATCGAGGAATACACCAAAAGTGTTTTCTGTTTGAAACACATGGCACTATTGTGGCTCTTAGTGTGAGATGTATGTAAGCATGACACAAAATATATCTTGAAATGCATTCCCAGTGTTATGTCCCAGTTTTTAAGGCAATGTAGAATGCAGAATTCCTCATAGCATGCCAGTCAATTTTTTTCTCTCACAGTGTTGGATCAAAGTATTGTGACTTTGACCCACCTTGAAAACAGAATTCTGAATTTTGACTATGTCGCTTTTCGTTAGTGGGCGGAGTTGAAATGTTAAATGCTAATCTCACTTCTCCCTCTCCACTCCCACCTGTCATCGAGCCAAATCAGCTAGCCCTGAGACACTCCTTAATACCATTTTTATCTCAGAAACATGGCATAATGCGGGAGGAAAGTGCGTCAATTTCTGACCCATGTTTACTTTGAATAGTGGAGTAACAAACTGAATAATGGTATGTTTTTGGCAGACATTCTCTCATCTGGCCCACAGTGTTCCATGTGTTCTCAAGTAAAAGATTCATTTTTCCACAGGCAGTTTACTATTCAGTGCTGGTATCTTCAGTGTGGGTTCGGGTTATATACTGGAACACTTTACAAGCACTGAATCTTCATTAAAGAATGAAAACTCCTGCTAGGTTTGTGAGGAAATAGGTTCCATTTTCCAAACAACAACCTTGCTGTGCTGTGTAATACCTTTATTGATTCTGGTGATCCATACTGTGGACCAGAGCTGCTCCTTTGAAGTCAGATTAAGTAATTTCATGAGTTCTATTGAGGTGTTCTATTGGTCTGATCCAGCCAATTCATCACCTGTCAAGTAACACATTTTTACACAATAGTGCAGATTTTACATTAGATGAACATGCTGACGTCTTTTATGTGATGATCAGAATTGAAGGTCATTTTTTAAATGATTCCCAGCCTGAGCAGGACACTGTAAGCTGGGTTCCACAGAAAATCTCCTCCCCACAACTGCCTTCAGGACAGTTGATTTCATCATAAAATGAATGTTGCTATACAAAAAATTCAAGAAAAAAGCAAAGAACTGCCCTAAAAACATGATCTCATTACATAATCTGAGTATGCATTTCATGTAAAGTAGCTCTTTTCTTTAAGCTGTGGCTTGGAGGGCTTGCCCTAGGCGTTACAATGGGAAAATCATATTTGGGAAAGCTTCAATTTTTCCATGCGTCATCAATGTGGAAACAATATTGTTCATTTCATGTGTTATCAAACACATCTTGTGATATTATGAAAATGTGATTAAAAGGAGGAACATCTGTTTCTGCTGTAATGGCTTAATTAAATAAATTAATTTACTTGTATTTTGTTCAGTGTTGATCATTAGATCATCAAATAATATCAAAACATCAAATATGTACAAACGCCTTTAACCCTTATAAGGTATTGGGGTCTGTGGGACCCGTTTTCAGGCTTTAGCTTAAGAAAATTAATTCTTTTTTTCAAAATGAGATTTCTTGGCCTTGGCTCATTTTCTGTGAGTAACAAATATTTTAATAAAAAAACATAATTGTAAACATAAATGTGATTTAAAAAAGGTAAATGGAACATATTTAACATGTTTTGTTCATAATATGTTGAATTAAAAGCCTCAAAATGCAATGGGTCCAGCAGACCCAGCAGGATTCCCTGTGTAACCAAAAAACTAAGACCCCAGCAGGGCTACATTTGCCAAATGAACTTTTCTGAACAACATTATTCATCTGACATCAAGAAACATTCATGTCCTTCAGAATCACTCGAGCAGCTACCTCCTGAGAGCAATGCATATTATCTAGAAAATAAATATGATCTATGAAGCATAATATCCAGGTACAAATGTGTGCTAAGTTATTTAACCCTTTCCTTTAATGGTCAGTTAACAGAAAAGCAGGCAAAGCAGCATGGTGAGCAAAACAAACTTGATGTAGACTGTTTGTACACATTTTAACATCAGAGCTACATTCATGTTTCACTCAAAAATGCTTCTCACATACACACACATACATATATATACGCATACATTTATACATATTTAATCACGATTAATCACATGGCTTTTATTTTTGCATTGTTATACGCAAAATTAAATGATGAATTCAAAAGCTATGTATTGGGCACTTTTATTTTTAAAGTACTGCTGTATAAAAAAAAATGCAAGAACATTTGTTTTGCAAACACTCTAAATAAATAAGGGGCTGCAGTTCAAATATTTCTGTAAATATTAACTTAAACATGAATGTAATCATATCAAATATAAACCCAAAGCTATTTGCCACTACAGGGCATTCACATTTGATCTAGTTTGTTATAGAAAAACAAGTTACCCTCAGAATCCAGAGAATGGTGAACCAAACCATTATAACATTATAACTCCACATAAAAGTCTATGTATCCGAATGCAGAGATTTTAATTAAAGTCTCTGTTGATGTAAAGGTCAGGCGTCCCATTACTTTTTTCTATGCAGCGCTGTAGGTCCATATAATATGGACAATAGTAATGGCATGCCTTACCCCCATCAAAAAACAGCCGGGAAATAGAGCTATAGAATATATGTCTATGTGTAGAGCTGCAAAATTTCAAAATAAAAGGATTTTTAAAAGCGTTAACATGCCAACATTAAACTCTTTAATACTTAATGTATTTTGTTTGTTTGAATGTTTTGTTTTTGTATTGCCTGGGGTGTGTATTGTGTATGGGGTGGGATTAGCTCTTGAACACAGGTGCCATCCAAAAGTGGAGTAAATCAAGTTTCTTTTTGCTTTTACAAATCAATTCTTCACATTAATACATATTGCTATGTGCAGTCACATGTGTAAATATAGAGGTGTTACAATGGCTTAGGAAGTGCCAAAGGCAAATCATTTCTATAATTAGAGATTTAGTACATTCAAGTGATAAACACACATTGTGAGGTCACAAAAAATGCAATTTGCATCAAACCATTGTTGAGTGGTTCAGACTCCACCCACTAGATTAGTTGAAGATCAGTGATTTTGTCTGCTAGTTTTACGAGCACAGATTACCTGAGTGCTATGTCTTCAGGCAAAGGCAAGTTACACATGAACTGTTGCAAAGAACAGCACAAATTTGAAGAAAACCAAAGAACTGCGTGGCCCCATTTCATTTTCAATATTCGCAGCAACAATTGGTTTCGTTTCACCTTAAAACGGTTCCCCTTAAGTATTTAGGGCTAGCAGATTAGGGAGATGTAAGTACTTTCAAATACAGTAATCCACTGCTTTTCGCAGGAGTTACATTCCAAGAGCAGTATAGTGAAAAAGCGCGCTGTGGTGTTTTGGTTTAAAAAATTGCCTAAAAATGCCTATTTTTATAGGTAAACCCTAAATATGCCCTCAGACATGCTCCCAAAACACTTCAATTTAATTTTAAATTAATTATCCTTGAAGATATCATGGAGATAAACGCACATCCCTATTGCACAGTTTACACTGAACACCAACAACACTAGAATGTAAATACCGTGGTGAGTTTGAGAGAGAACGCAAACACACAGTTCTTCAAGCAAAACATCTTTCATTCTCAACTTTTACAGCTTTGAACAGACATTTGCAACAGAGAGTACTGCACCCCAAATCGAAATGCCCCAGTACTGCGCCCATCTCACCCACAGCTCTCGAGTCGCCCTCACGATACTCCAGCAGCTAACACTCTGGAGGAGGTTCACTGGCGAGACGGGCTCAACCACACAAGTTACACACAGAAACACACATTAGTTCACTAACTCTACATGACAACATCTACTCCCCCTCTAACACTCACAAAAAAACATGTTTTGTATAGCCCTGAGACATATTGTAAAAGTGAGTTTTGCATAATAATTGAAACAATGTCAGTTCCATAGCAGAGAGGAAACAATAATTAATTCTCTCTTTAGTTCATTTACATATATTTGGCTGTACTTCAATCAAACTAGATTATTTAGAAGCAACACAGAACCAACCTGCTCAGGTATCTCAATCTGCTTGTTTGTTCCAGATCAGGTTTCACACAACAATATTTGCACAAATAATCTTGGCTATTTTATGGATGTGGCTTAATTAACACAATAATTTAGCAACATTTAACACATTAACACATTTGTTTAGCAACATCATGAAACAGCTAGAAGGAGTCATTACTTTTTTACATGATAATCAGTAGAACAATGGCTTGCCAGTTTAATGCACAGCAGAAATATAAAAAAGTAACGTTAAAATTTAGTTAAGTTGTTTACATAAAATAAGAACACTGCTGGATCAAAATCTCCTCATTCTCCTCATCAAGAGAAAAACTGTTCAGTTAGGTTTTCAGCTCAGAGTCACTAAATGTGTAAAAATTCTGTACAGCCTGTCAATTTTATTGCAGTCTTTTAGAGTGCAGTACTGGAGCTCAGCTCTGTTTGTCATTCACAGAACAAAAGGTACTGGAGCTCCCGTGCACCCTGGCCTAGTTTAACCCATGAGTTGCTCTTTGGTTGTTTAGCATTTTAATCATTCTGCGTACAATATTGTGCACTAGCTGCTCTGAAACTCAAAGGTGTTCAATACATCAGTACAAAGAAATGCACCAGCAGAACAGCAGTGCTTTATTTAAAATGGACAGTGATGAACTGAGTATAATTATATACTATTTACAAATTGTTGTTCAGTGAAGTACTGATGATATTTATGGTGTACTCAGAAACGCTTATTCTGATTTTACTCAAGGAAACAAATTGCCCGCCCATATGCCAAATGTCTGAATAATATAAAAGAATTAATATAGATTACATGTATGTGTTCTGCACAAACCTATGATGCATTGAAATGCAAGCCCAAAGCTCACCCAGTACAACAGTACACACTGAGTGTGAGACTCACGCAGTTGATAGAGATTTTATAGCATACATGTCTTTTCTCACTGTAACACCCAACCCACAGAACTAAATAATTTCAGCAAACAGCTATTGTTCCTTTTCAGAATGATATTCTAGCACTATCAGCTTTACCTTAAGTCTGATTATAATATTCTTGTATCTCTGCTTGCCTGTGCTTACCTCAGTGTCTTGCATTTCCATGTACCTCGACAATTTCTGTTTTATAGATGGAACACTGTGTATTGGCCAGGACTATGGGCCTTTATCAAAAGATTTCAATTTAACAACAAAAAACAGTTGTCACGGGCTGCATGCTCGGGGAGTGAGGCAAGGAGCAAGACACAGGTTGCAGTGATGTTTTTTTTATTATAAAGAACACAGACTCTAAAGAACCAATACAAAAACAGAAATACACTAAACAGCAGAGACATAAGGAAGGGGTTGCATGCAGGAATGTGTGAGGGATGACAGCAACTGAATCCAGAACTCATGGAACTTAAATACAAAACCTACACAGAACATAAACCAATCATTTAACATAATAACTTAACTGAAACATGAGACAGCTGACAACATGACAAAAGACACGAACATACACGTAATTCAAAATAAGAGTCCCATAAATATAAATTAAACCATAACACTATTATGGTCTCTAGCGGCCGCTGACTGTGGACGTCACAACAGTTATTGATTCTTGATGTTGCATCAGTCAAAGGTCAAGGTTAACTGTCAATTCAGCCATATACACTGTACACAATGGAAAAAAAATAACATTGTTTCTCCAGGACCATGTGACAAGACTAAAACAGCAAAGGACTACAGGATAAAATGCATAGAGTGCAAAGAGAGTCAGAGAGAGTCAGCAAGAAAAGCACAGAAGCAACAAATCAGGACCGTGCAACATTTAGTGTAGTCAACTAAAGCAGCTACACTGAATACAGTATCATGAGAGGTATTGTATTCTAGCAGCAGAGTCACTAGGTGTGCAACAGTGCAAATATAGAGATACACATTTATAGATTTAATAATTGAGCAAATATTGTCAAGACAGAGAAGGCAGTATATAATAAATAAAGGGGTATTTACAGCAGCAGTTGATGTGGATGTTGTTGTTTCAGGTAGAACAGTTCAGTGTATATATCCATTGTGGTAAGGAAGAAGGAAGAAGGAAGAAGAACTGTTCAGTGTATTTATTGTGTGTGTGGATAATGGGAGATTTACAGTATTTGATTCTGTTCTGATTGAGTCTGATGGCTGAACAGCAGAGGACTGAGCACACAGAGTGGTGGTGCTGTTGTTGCTGATACTGAGTTCTCCCAGTCAGCATGTCAAGGATCCAATTTCAGAGGGAGGTCTCGCTCAGTCCTAGCAGTCTCAACTGCTGATGAATGCTGGGTGGTGGTGATGGCATCATCAACCGAGCAGTTGGGATTGTACCTAAACTGCAGGGGGTCTAGTAAGAGGGGCTTTATGTGATTTTACGTACGTCGTGATGGGCATCTTGAAGCACTTCATAATGATGGGTGTCAGTGCAAAGGGACGGTAGTTATTGAGGCAGGACTCTGACGGCTTTGATACAGGGATGAGGGTGGTGGCTTTGAAGCACATTGGAATGAGGATGGTGCTCAGAGAGATATTGAAGATCAAACCACACGTAGAAGTGATTCAGCGCATCTGGAAGGGAGGCCTTACCGTCATGGCAATCTGGTTAGTCATGTCTGGAATGCTGTTGCTGAACCATGCTTCTGCAAAAACAAAACAATAGCAGCCTGTGAACTCATGCTGAAGAGTTTGTTGGATGTCCAGGGAGTAAACATTGGCAAGTAGGGTGGATGGGACAGTTGGCTGAATAGTGTTAGTTTTTCCCTGCTTGCCGTTCCTCCTCTTCCTCATGCACTGCTTGTGATGTCCCCTTACCCCACGCAGCAGTCTGAGGGCCTGGTCCATGAAGCAAGCAGCGCTTTTCCAGCAGTCCATGTTTAGGTTATTTTCTTGAAGATAGTGTTGTCAAAAGACCCGGTACTTCGGTACCAAGTCGGTACTAAAAAATTTAAATATTACGGTACCAGGTTTTCTGAAGTACCGGTGATACCGAGCACCCGGTCAACCCAGTTCTTGCTGCGCTACCCGATACGTGCAGTTGTGTCTTCTTCGTAAAAGCACAGAGACATAGCGACCAGCGGTGCTGCCGATGCGGAGGCTTGTTGAAAAGAAAGGATGAAAGAGCCGCATGTGGAAGTCTTTTGTTTTTGCGGCTGATGACAAGGGCAACATCACCGATCACCAGAAACCCATTTGTAAGCGTGTCATCGAAGTTTTATGTCAAAAGGAGGAAATACATTGAACCTTATAAAACACATCAAAGACCGTCGCCCAGATTTAATGAAAGAATTCAAGCAGGTCAGTTTTAATTTTATTTTTATATTTAGAGCTTTTGTTATAAAAAATA
>JBBJLR010000145.1:12059993-12071635 GCA_037577145.1 Brachypetersius gabonensis
AATATTACTGAAAATTGATTAGTAATGACTTACACTACTGCGTTACAGCAAAAAGTAATACGTTACTGTAATACATTTTTTTGTAACGCATTATTCCCAACACTGGACACAACCATAGTGGGTCAGATCAGCAAGAAGGATGAAGTAGCGTAGAGATAGGGTTGCAATGGCTAACAGACTGGTGCAGAACCAACAAACTGTCTCTGAATTTGGACAAAACAAAAGAGGCGGTTGTTGACTTTAGAGTGATCACTTTGCACTAAACATCCCTGGCTTCTCAGTGGAAGTCATCCAGAGCAAGTTCTCATCAAGGAGAAACTCACATCAACACCGGCGCCATCTCCAAAAAGGCCCAGCAGCATCTCTACTTACTCTGGAGATTGAGTAGAGGACACCTCCCCCCATTCCTCACCACATTCTACAGAACAACCATAGAGAGCCTTCTCTGTGGCTACATGACAGCATACTATGGAAATTGTTTTGTGTTCAGGACGCAAGATCTTTTATGAGATAGTGAGGACAACTAAGATCATCATCAGGGGCTCTCTCCCTTCTGTCACAGACATTTACACCACACACTGCATCCACAAAGCCACCAGCATTGGGGATGACCCCACACACTCCTCTTCTCCCTACTCCCGTCTAGCAAAATGTTCCATTTCCATGAGCCTCCACTGCCAGAACAGTTTCTTCCCTCAGGTCATCGGACTCCTCAGTCAGAACTGAATCATAAACTGTACACACATACATGCCTGAAATAAACATTTTCCTTCTTCTAACACAATACAAATACACACTAAACTGTTGTGCTTTAAACAAAGCAGCTTACACCTCACCTACCACTGTAAATATCCTTTATCTCTTTATCAATAACCGCATGTTTCCTGTCCTGCTGCCCCACAATGATTATTTATTGCTGTCTACCTTTATATTTGCATTTTTGCAAACTTAATGAGAGAATGCTGCAAGAATACTGTATCTGTCATAACACTATTCATTCAAACATTACTAAATCTGCGTTGTCGTGCATACCACACTGTATATTGTCTTGTCTTGAGGATAAAGCACAGTGAATGCAGATTTAGCCTCTGGTCTATGTCTTGCTGTATGAAATATCATTGCAGACGCTTTGAGTTCAGAATAATGAACGTCTCTCTGAATTTTAATTTCCCTGAGCTGATCAGGCATTCAGTATGGTAGATCATTATGTTTTACAACAGTCATGAAGAATTGAAATGCTCCTCCTTAGATCCTTGGGTGAGGGACTTTTTGTAAAGGCCTTGCCCTGAGATACAAAGGGCTTCTTTTTCTATTTAACCTTTGGAAGTTTAGAGTTTCTATTGTAATTTTGATATACTGTGCCATGCAATTATTGCTGTTTTTTCCATACTATTTAAGTGTAATTTAAATTATGCAATCAAATCTATCCATTTCAACAAGTGAAACTGAACAAACAAACTGTGCACCATGAATCTTGTGGGCAACATTTTGCTTCTCCCTCATTTTGAATAAAAGTAGGTATAAATGTGAGTATATAGCAAGAACCCCTTTTAACTGAATCCCTATACTGAAAACATTCTGTAAAAAGTCAGTATGCATGCGAATATGCCCAACTATATCACTTGTTATGTATATATGTTTATATCAGCAGCATTGAGTTTGCACTTTTGCCTTTATTTCCATTGGGTTAGATGTCAAAAGTCTGGGCAGAATTGTAAAGGTATAGTTTTTCCTTTCACAAAAGAAGACAGTACACAGTTAACTCTCATCAAATTTAGTCATAAAAATGTGTCCTTTTGTTGTTACAATCTTCACTTTCAACTTGATGTATCTGCTTTTTTCAGTCAGCTATGATTCAGAAGCAATAAAAGTATAGTTATTGCTGACTTCTAAGGGTTTTGTTTTTAATGAGCCTTTGAGTGGGCTGAAATGTTCATCTTGACAGATGCTGACAGACTCTTGATTCAACTTAATTAATGTGGTTGTGGGTTTGGTTTTGCCCGATAGGAGTCCAGTTCACCTTTAACACCTTCCACCTGGAGGATCACCACGACTACCTCCTCATCACTGAGAACGGCAGCTTTGTCCAGCCTCTGGCCCGTCTGACGGGTTCTGAACTGCCCTCACCTATCAATGCTGGTCTCTACGGAAACTTCAAGGCACAACTGCGCTTCATCTCTGATTTCTCGATCTCCTACGATGGCTTCAACATCACATTCTCAGGTCAGCCCTGCACATAGATGTCTCCTGGACAGTGTGAATGTGAATGGGCTGACTATGCTGCACTTTTTACACAACATTGCTCTGTCCTTCTGGGCTTGTAAAAACTTAATGGTGTTGTTATTGTTTTTTTACTCTTAACATGACCTTAAGCAGAGGTTGCTTCACTGAGGTTTATCGTTCAAATTACTGAAATAATCCTTCCATTAATTGTCAAAGGTCATTTTTTTAAAGTTCAAAAGCAGAGTGATGAGAGGCCCTCTGTGGAGTGACAATACTAATTTGTTCTCTAATGGCGGTTTGCGAATTTGTGTTTAGTAGTTTAAACTTTAAACCTCTGTAGTGCCTGCAATAGACTTCTGCAAATCCATTACAGACTGATTGTAACATTCATCATGTATTCTGAGGAATGCACAGAGAAACCATACTTTAAGGGTCCCGAATCTGTCTGTCATTCAGAATACAATCTGGAACCATGTGAGGACCCAGGTGTGCCACGGTTTGGCCGGCGAAATGGCTACAGCTTTGACATTGGGGATACTCTAACCTTCTCTTGCAACATGGGCTACCGACTGGAAGGGGCTCCGGAGATCATTTGCCTGGGAGGGGGCCGGCGCATGTGGAGCGCCCCTCTGCCAAGGTGTGTGGGTACGTTGTCAGCTGTTTTCATTCATTTTAACTTTTCTCTTTTTAATACTAACTATTTGCTACTATGCTGTACTCCACATGGACATACCATGTACACCAGTTTGCCAGCTTATTGGGCAAAATAACATTTTGATCATGTCTGTTATTTGAGTATAGTTTTTTTTTAAACAAATGGCCATTCAAATAATCAAATGGGAGAATATCTTATTTTTTGTCATTCATTCAAAGCACTCTTTAAAGAGGAAGTGCCTTGAGAAACAAGCCCTCTCCCCAGCCTGACACAACATTTATTAACATACAGTGTAGCATTCAATTTAAATATTTAATGTTTATTGTTTTAAAGCATTGCTTGGCTGCGTTTCATGCAGAAGCTTTTACTTTGTTGTTTATCTTTGTTTATGTGAATTACACCGTTGTGACAATACAAATTCCTGAATAGGAACATATGTTCTGAAGCACCCCTACTTTGTAGATATACAATTACTGACTGTAGCCCATCTGTTGTTTTGAACATCAGCTCCCCTCTAGTTCATCCATAAGTGGATAGGGAGCACCAGAGGAATGCCACTGACCAGATATTAACTGTGAGGTGGACTATTCTCAGTACAGCACTGACAGCACTGGTATGCTAGACTGTATTCTGACTCATATGACTGTACCTGCTGAGAGTGTGATTGATATTTTTGTAAACATTGAGCACAGTGTTGCTAATCCATGTTAGTTCTTTCATGGAGAAGGAGCAGACATGACTGTAAGAGTAGGTGTATTCCTCTGATTTCTAATGCATGGCAGTTAGCTACAGTTACTACAGCAGGTAGGTGTTATCCTCTTGCTCACGTTGTGCTAGGTTTACCACAGTTGCATGGCAATGTGTGGGTTAATCCAATCAAATTGTGGCTTCCTCCCTGCTGGCATGCTGAGAGGTTGGTTACAGGAGGGTGACTGAATCCTTTTACAGGAAGCTGGTTGAATCCTGCTGTGTCCCTGGATGCACTCCTCATGGAGTGGACATATGAAGGTGTTACATTCTGCTGTAAGCCATATTTCAGCACAATGTCTATAATCTAGCCTTGAGGCTAATTCCAATATCTTCATGGTCACCTTCAAATTTATAGTTGCTTGACACCTGCTGAGAGCTAATGCAATGATTTCCGACTGGCACGGTCCAGCTGCAGTGTTTCAGTGTGGTTTGCAAGCCAGGAAGGAAGGAGAGTGCAATTATAAAGCATCCATCAAACACAGACAGTATCACCTGCAACTGCGTCTCTTGGAAGTTATCCACACATACCTCGAGACAGTGGCATAAACAAAGTGGCAATTACAATAATGGAGAACTTTCCCAGGTTCCCTAGCATGCTAGGTGTTTTTTTCCCAGGCAGTAGCAGTCACCAGTCATTTTTCACATTAATTGAAAAAAAACCCAAATTATGTACATTCATCATCACTGATATAATTTTTTCTGTTTGTTTGTTTTGTCCTTCTCTTTTCAAATTTGCCCTTGCTGGTTTTAGGGCTGAAAAAGAATTGTGTGCACATGTTTGTAACCCAGGGCAGTTGTGAAAACACAATGTACACATACACTGCAAAAAATCAAGACTGTATTATCTTGCCAATAATACAGAAATAATAAGAAATCCAATATTTCTATGCAAATGTCTGGATGCCATTGGTCAAATTATGTGTAAATATATGCTAAGGCATATTTAATATTCCATGTTTTATTACTTTCACTGTGTTTAACAAAGCAAGT
This sequence comes from Brachypetersius gabonensis, assembly GCA_037577145.1. Taxonomy (NCBI): domain Eukaryota; kingdom Metazoa; phylum Chordata; class Actinopteri; order Characiformes; family Alestidae; genus Brachypetersius; species Brachypetersius gabonensis. The sequence continues at coordinate 12,064,612 of JBBJLR010000145.1, forward strand.
AAATAGAAATTGTGCAAGGACTCAATTTTAAAGGATTTTTGCAGCTATATTTCCAGATATTATCTACTGTTTTAAGTACATTTATATAAAATATTAATTGAAACAACCGAAACTCACAAAAATGCCATAAAGAATGTTCACACAGATTGAAACTTTTAATATTCATCATCTTACGATCTCATAGTATGTGCTATACCGACTACACTTGGGAGATCTCACTCCAATCGTATCTTTATGCCAGATTAGAATATGCATTTGCCACTTGAGAAGTCTGGCAAAAAGAGTCATGAGACCCAGACAAAGCGAGTGTATAAATCACAGTGACATGACAGTAACAGAGGCTTCAGCTTTCCCTCTCATTGATCATGTCTATTGATTTCCACATTTCAAGTGAAAGTATTAAAGTCCGTCCTTTTTCAAATGAGGAAAAATAGGCTTTGTAGCTTGCATAGAATGCCAGAAGTAAGAACAAGTGAATGCGTGCGGGGAACAGACATGCCATTTAAAATCCCTTCTTGGCTCAGTGGTCACAAAGTAAGTTGTAACAAAGTCAAAGTCTTATTGTGAGCTTGAATGTGCCTTAAGTTTAACTCGAAGACTTTGGAAGTACCTTGAGGATGTGTCTTGGAGAAAAAAAAGAAAAGAATAATAATAATCACACCGATCAGCTTTAGGGGAGACGCATCCAAAGCTGATGGCGACTCCTGCAGAGAGAGCCAATACTTTTCTTCCTTGCTAACTTTAATCTATGCCTCAAGATTAATCTCTGAGACAGTAAAGTGTGTTGCAGCTCCCAATCTATCTCTTATAGGGTCATTAATCAAAACCAGGTGGCGTTTATGAGGACAGCCAAGCCCATGCAGTGGGCTGCAGTAAGAGCTACATTACTGACCGCATGGTGTGTTTTATACCTTTTAGGAGACGTCCAAAGTGTTTTTTTTCTTACACTTGCTTGCTACAAGCACTAGTGTGTTTTTCTAATAATTATTTCATGCCGTTTTACATTAATCACCAACCACATCTTTCATATAGTGTATTGGTTTTACCATATGATTGCATACCCCCGCATTGGAGCTACGCATGAGGCAAATCAATAGCGTGTATTGGCAGGCATGAATTTTGACACTAATTGAAAAAGCACTTTGTTGGAAGCATCAAGACCGATGGCTTGTTTACCAGAATAGCATGAAGTAGATTAAGGATGCCATCTTACAGTGGCCACTATGCTGTAAGTAATGGCATCATGTTTAGCAGGTCCTCATCTAAGTGTGTGTTTTTGCTTATCATGATGTATCACCATGCCCATCTGATGGCACCCCAGGCAGAAGCCAGTGGAGTAAAGCTATGACCAGAAAGCATCAACGCACACAGTTTAGTCAAAGTCATGATGCAGATGAGGTGTAATCAGTGGTTCAGTTGTTTAAAACATATTAATGAGATGGATTTAAACAAGTGGTATGGGGGTGTCACTGTAGCACCTTTCTATATTCTTTTCTTTTTTATCTATGTTTTAAGTTTTTTACTAGAATGTTAGCTATCCAGTTTCTATTCACTAACATAATTAAGAGCGCAATTAATGTGATACATTAAATAGAAGTTTATAATTAACTCAGTAAAAGTGAATTCAGTTTAAAAGTTTATAATTAAAAAGATTAAATGCTGAATTATAGAAATAGGCATCTACCACTTTTTGTTTGTTTGTTTGTTTTTGTTTTTGTTTTTTACCATTTGCAGGTCCACATTGTGCTTCGTTGTTTTAGCTTTGTTAGGTCATACAAGTATTTAGCCCTAAACACTCCACTGCTTTGCCAATAAGAAGTAAAACTGTTTTATGTTACCATATCCCAGGTAAGTGTACTGACTTGATTGTTACCATTGCAGATTGTAGTTTTACATCAGAAACTCTTGTTAAGTGATATCACAAAATTACATTACTCTAAAGGAGTGGAAATTGGAAAGAGAGTTTTTTGACAGGTATGCAATCATTCTTCAAAGACAGAGCTTATCATTGTGGTTGGAACAAAACCTGGAACTGAGGTGGAAATTTAAGATTTTGCCAACTACAAACTGTTTTTTTTCAAAGTTATTTATTTAGTTGTACATTATGCAAACTATTTAAAGCAGCAATGCATAGACGGCAATTTGAAGATGCCTCTAATGGAAATATAGAAATTTGCAGATTTTTCAATGAAAATTATATTTCTTTGTCAGCATGACAGATTAAATTGTTTGTGGGAGAAACTTGGCAATGTGCTTAGCAGTAATTTACCACAAACATAAAAAACATTCTGGTTTCAGTTTTTTCATATAATGTGAAAAATGTCAAATTGCAGGCTTTACATTTTCATTGGGTTTATAGACAGCTAGATGAATAGCGTTCGGCAAAAATGTGTGACTCTGTCTCATGTCGCAAACTATGTTATGACATTGCCATATGATTTTGGAGAAGCTTGATCAATTATTGATGCAAAACCATTTGTTTGGATCTTTACTCGGCATAACATAGTCAAAGGATTTAATCGCTGTTGTAAAAACACTGGACAATATTGCTGACGGTATTCCACGCTTGTAAAAGTTTTGTGATAGACTCATTTTTCACAATGCATTTCCTATTCACTTCACCAAAAAGATCATTAGCATAGATATTAAATATGTATTCAGAGGCCAGTACAGACTGCAAGTTATAGGATTTGGGACATTTTTGCACATTTTTAATGATGATGTGTAGAGTGTCACCGCCACAAATTCCCTCAACAGTGATTTAGTAGATGCAGATGATTAACTGTACAACTGCTTTAGAGCTGCAAAATCTGCCGTGTTTTGTACAACTCATAACTTTTTTATGTAATGTAGCCACATTTTACACCCTATAACTAAATGTGTACCCACACTGTGATGTGAGTTTGTCAATAAAAAGCTCATAAGCTTACAGCCCAAACGTAGTTTGTGAAATCTGCACTTGGACTGGAAACGGAAGACTCTGCTGAACAAGCAGAATATGCATAATAATACAATATTGGTGGCTTCCTGTATGAAACATAGTTTAAAAGTATTTCAAGGATGTTAACAGTGGGATTTATCAAAGGGATAAACTGCAGAAAGAAAGTAAAACTTTCATGTGCTAAAGCAAAGAAAGAGCAGTGAGTAAAGCTTTATTCTGCTTGGACAGAATGCAAATGATGTGCCCCTGATGGTAAGGCAGCCGTAAAATGCTGACAAATGGCCGGAAACACTTTAAAAGAAGAGAAATCACCTTGATTCCACTTAGAGCAGATGTAATAACAGTCTTGTACCTGACATGCTTTGCGTTACTGACCCACTGAACACCAACATTGTTAAGTCATAGTAGCACAGTGTGTCTACAAAATACACCATTTGATCAGTTAATAGTAGTTTTTTCTTTTTTTTGCTGCAGTAACAATTGCCTACTCTGTCAAGACACTTGGCTATGGAGACTATATACTGCATTAATCCCTAAACACTGGTTGAGATAATTGTAATTGCAGTGAGGCGTCCTACAAGAATGCAGAGAGGGACTCTTTCAATAAATCTCCTGCTGCTCGCTGTTTTAAGACTCCACCGATTCTTTTATTACTGTGTAACGGGTGGCTGTTCGTGGGTGAGTGTGTTTGGTTCTAAAAAGAAAATAATAATGAACATAAAGCTACAATGAGAATAAATAAGTGAGAAACATAAAAGAAGCCATAATGACAAAACGATAAAGGTTTTTTGCTGTCTCAGTAAATTCAGCAGTTTGTAATCCATGTAGTCTGTTTACCAAAATCCAACAATAGAAACAGAACTTACTATTCATTGGATTCGCACCTATTAATGGACTGGTGGGGCAATGGAAAACAAAAGTTTTGTTTAAACATTCAAATGCATAGTTTTGTTACTCAATTTTGAGATTATTAATTAAAAGCGTTTACTGGGCGAAAGACTGCAAGTCAATTGCAAGACGCACTAATACAACTAAATTCACTTACACCTGAAGGCAATTTGGCATCCCGAATTCCTACTTATATCTGCATACGTTATAACAAAAAATTTATTTCAGTTAATTCATTTGGTAGACACTTTTACCCGAATGGGTCTCAAAACTCAACCAGTGAGATCACGGATAACATACACCATTGTTGTGAATATATAACATGACCTGTTTGCCCTAAGTATCGGGAGAAGCATGGCATTCAGTAAAGTTGCTAAACTGTGTTAAATTAAGACATTATTTGTGTTAAAATATTTAAACTGGTGTAAATCTGGCAGGGAAGCTACTGTGTACATATGCACTCTGGCCAGAGTAAAATGCTTCCTCTTTGTTAAAGATGCACAGGGCTGCTTTTTTGACTGCATTGTGATTTTCTCCTGAGCATGCCCTTATTTTTCTAGTTTCATCAGAGGATCAGTCAATCATGATTGATGACTGAATTATCTGTTCATGTTTTTGATTGCACAAGTGGTACAAAAAAATATTAGATTTTCAGCTTTGTTACATCACATTATTTATAGATCAGAATAAAAGCAAGAACAACACTAAAATGGATGCTATTATAGAGAAACAGTTACGTCTATGCTGAAGGGTTAACCCCTGAAAGTTATCCCCAGCAATAACAAAAGCATGGTGTAATTTGGTATAGATTATTTCTGACTTGTAGCTCATTGAAATGAGGAATTCTGTGTGGTTTCCAAGCTTTCAATCAATACCACATTTGTGGTCATAAATAGAAGAGGTGATACATTATTATTTCTTGAATTTATTGAATGAGCCATCTTTGTGCGTGGTGTCTTGTCATGTAGAAAAATTCTGTTTGCTTTATTGCCATGTTTCTGTTATTACTCAACACTAGCATGGTTTACATACCAAATAGAACCAATATAAAAGCCCAAACCAAATAAAAATGCTCCATATCACCACCTCAATAAGATTAAATGTTTAAATATTGCCATGCCATAGTTTAAAATTTCATAAACTGACCAAAACTAAAAAAGGAATATACAGAACTGAACCAGATTACTTGCTTTATTCATCCCTTCTGTTCTTCATCTTTATGTAAACATTTCTCAAAAAGGAGATTTCCAAGGTTATGTTCTTACACAACTAGATGGAAGAAAATATTTTTTTCTAACAAGTCCCTGAAAATGAATTAAATCTGGGATAAACAAAGTAAAAACTTATGAAGCCCACATACTACAAAGCTAAACCCCATAACAAATGTGGATCCAACCTACCAACCTTCTGTTTTATAACATTATGGACAAAATAGAGCTAAGATCCACCTTGAGCTGATACAACAAAGCACACACCAAATAAAGCACTTGTGGATGACAGTCAAATGATGTGCACGTCACACCGCTGTATACATTTGTCATGTGTGCCCCTGTCAGAACACATCCCATGTAAACATTTGACCTAAAGTCTTCAGTCGGAATGATTTCAATCAGAATGACTAAGTGTGCATGTGAACCTTGCCACTGAAACAAATGGGCATTGGAATCCTGTCAATAATTAATTTAAATGTAATTTGCTTCATAACTCACTGTGATTGAATGTTTTTTTATATATTTGAAGACAGCATCATCTCTACACCTGAATCTTTCATTAAGAACATTAGAAATTGTCCAATCAATGGAAATGGTCAGAAATGACTTTTTCGTACATTAACTCACATTAAATAGAAGTGCTTTTTCATAGTCTCCTGTGAAGTTACCATTTTTGAGATGTAAAATAATATAACATCATTGCATTTTAGCAGTAAAAGATAAATTTTATTTAAGTAATTCAAACCAAAAAGCAGTAGTATGATTCAGCTGTACTATGCTGAAGTCTCGAGATGCATACTCACCCTGCCCACCCCTAATGACATTGTTTTATCAGGGGCTTTTAAGGGCGGCCTTGAACTCAGATTTGTTTTTCACTTCCCTGAACTCCTGTAATTACAGAGCTGCCAATGTCACTAGCACTGTCGGAGATATATTACACATGCTTTGTTTGTACTTGCATGTGTTCAAGAAACCAAACGTATTTATCTTCTTTGTCCTGATACTAAATGCATTTACTCAACTCCAGCTCACACAAGTTATTACCAATATTATGTTTTTGTAATGTCAAAGACAAAAAAGAATATGCAAATTCATAAAAACCCTTAAAACCAGCAATCTTTCATGTTTTATTGAAAAACTATATGGAATAAATATCACTCCGCCACTTAAAAGGTCACTTTAAGCCTCTATTATCTGTGTGTACATTTCTGAGACCATTTTCCGCAGTGCTGTCAGTAGTTGTTTTTGTACTTTATGTTCTTATTGTGATGTGTATTCTCTATATAGCTGTCGAGTTAAGAGCCACAACACACACTAGACTTTTCTCAAGTGTCTTTATTGCTGCCCTCTGAGAATATTTGAAGTATTTCAGGCTCCATTCTGAAGATGATTTAGTTTTTTTGTCTAAAGCTTGTGAAACATTCTGAAGTTGCACTAGTTGGGTTTAAATACGTTGCGCTATGCTGCATTTATATTTTCAAAATGAAATGATAGTGGTGTGGCCAGGTCTCCAATGCTAAATCTAAATCTCTAATGACTTGATCTGCTAGCTGATGTGTTTAGTCTTCTTTTCGGCTGGGTGATTACAAAGTTTCAAGGTTGTTATTGCCGGGGTGGTAGTGGGGATAAGCTCCCACTCCCCATAAAATGCTCCCATTGGCGTGCGTCTCAAATAGCCTCTGACAACCAAGTCCAGCTCCATGCCTTTCTCATGTGGCTTAGTTCCTAAGCCCGGCGAAACTGTTTCTACTCACAGGAGAAGGGGCGAAGGCGGGCCACTGGCGCCTCAAAACCAGTCGCTTCGGGCAGATGGGGCTTGTCAACCTTGGATGGTAGCTCACCTAGGAGAAGGAAAACTCTGATTTCAAACCTCCGCTGCCTTGCGGCATACCCTCTCATGGGAAGGCTAAGGGAGTAAACCCCGACAGAAAATCTGGAGCTGGAGTCCCAAAGGCGGCTTGACCTGTATCGTCAACACCGGCAA
>JBBJLR010000145.1:12071735-12090309 GCA_037577145.1 Brachypetersius gabonensis
TAGAGTGGCAATGTCATCTACAGGGAACTCTCACGACTAAACGTCGACATTGCCACTCTACAGGAGACCCGGCTGGCTGACAACGGCACCATCAGAGAAGCTAACTACACCTTCTATTGGCAAGAGAAGTCTCCGAACCAACCAAGGCAGCATGGGGTTGGCTTCGCGGTGAAGAACACGCTTGTCAGCTCCATAGAGCCCCCACAGCAGGCACAGAGAAATTACTCACCCTCCGACTGCCAACGTCTTCTGGCCCAGTCAACATTCTCAGCGTGTACGCCCCAACCCTCTGCTCCACTACAGAGGAGAAAGATCAGTTCTACCAGGCCCTAGATGAAACGATATCCAGGATCCCCAGCACTGATGGCCTTTACCTTCTTGGAGACTTCAATGCAAGAGTAGGAGCTGACCACAAGGCTTGGCCCACCTGCCTCGAAAGCTTTGGGAGGGGAAAGATCAACAAGAATGGCCAGAGACTGCTTGAGCTTTCATGCCACCATGGTCTGTGCGTAACTAACACCTTCTTCAAGTGCAAAGAAATCCATCAGGTGTCATGGAGGCACCTTGACCTTGTCATCACCAGAAGAGCGGATATTGGCAGCATCCTCCTCACCCGCAGTTACCACAGTGCAGACTGTGACACGGACCACACCCTCATGGCAAGCAAGGTGCGTATAACGCCGATGAGGTTGCACCACTCAAAGAAGAAGGGTCGTCCACGCATCAACACCAGTTGTGCCAGCAACCCCAAGAAAACCCAGCAGTTCATCTGCAGGCTGGAAGACACCCTCAGCGAGGGAGTGACAGCAGATGACACCATCGACTCCAAGTGGCCACGTCTCCGCGACGCCATGTACAACTCCGGCATTATCGCCTATGGGAAGAAAGAGTGGAAGAACGCTGATTGGTACGAGGCCCACTGGGAGGAAATGAAACCCGTGACTGAGGCGAAGAGGAAAGCCCTACTGGCTTATAAGGCCAAGCCCAGCCCCAGAACACTACAAGCCCTGCAGACTGCCAGGAACAAAGCCCAGCAGACCGCCCGCCACTGTGCCAACACCTACTGGCTGAACCTCTGTAGCAGCATCCAGGCAGCCGCCGATACAGGCAACACAAGAGGGATGTACGAGGGCATAAAGAAGGCAACAGGCCCAATCCCCTCCAAGACCATCCCCATCAAGTCCAAGACGGATGAGGTCATCACTGACCAGGAAAAGCAGATGCAGCGTTGGACTGAGCATTACCTCGAGCTGTACGTAACGCTGAACACAGTAACAGACACCGCTCTCAATGCCATCCCAGACTTGCCAGTCATGGAGGAGCTAGACAACCCACCCACTGTGGAAGAGCTCAGCAAAGCCATCGACTGCCTTGCTTGTGGGAAAGCACCTGGGAGCGACGGAATCCCTCCTGAGGTCCTGAAGAGTGGGAATCCAGCCCTGCTACAGTCACTCCACGACCTCCTTTGCCTCTGCTGGGAACAGGGTTACATCCCCCAAGACATGCGAGACGCCAACATCATCACTGTGTACAAGAACAAAGGAGACTGGAGCGACTGCAACGACTACCGGGGTATCTCCCTCCTCAGCATCGTTGGCAAAGTGTTTGCCCGTGTTGCTCTAGCCCGCCTGCAGACCCTCGCCTCCCGCGTCTACCCAGAGTCCCAGTGTGGCTTTAGGGTTGGCCAATCAACAGTGGACATGTTCTTCTCACTACGCCAGCTTCAGGAGAAGTGTCAGGAGCAGCAGATGCCACTCTACATTGCCTTCATCGAACTCACAAAGGCGTTTGATCTGGTCAGTCGAAGCGGACTCTTCAGCACTCTTCGGCATCTTCTTCTCCATGCTCCTCCAAAACGCCTTCAAGGACTGCAGCGAGGGTGTCTACATCCACACCAGGATTGGGCACAACAGGGTGCCCAAAACTGTGATTCCAAGACGTCTGCAAGAAGGACATGAAGCAGTGCTCCATCAACACTAACTCATGGGAAAGTCAAGCAGACAACCACCCAGCCTGGAGACTCACAGTCAGGCAGGGTACATCGTGCGCAGAGGCTGAGCGCAACGAGAATGCCGCCCAGAAAAGATCCAGGCGGAAGCAGCGGCAACAGCAGCTACAACAGCCATCCGCCTTCACCTGTACCAAGTGCGGCAGGGACTGCCACTCCCGAGTCGGACTGCACAACCACTCTTGGTGGTGCAGGTAGACTCACAAGAAGCTATACCATCGTCTCCTGAGATGGAAGGATGCCGACGACGATTACAAAGATTACAAAAAGCTCAAAAAGTGCTGCTGAACATTGATTTGTTTGCCGTGATCTAATAGCTCACTCTGTCGAGGTAGTGTAGACCTGGCCTGAGATTTCACAGGCATGGACAACCTCAGTGCAACACATTGTATGCTATCAGAAATCATAGCATTTCTATTTAACATAGCACCTCCAGCAGCTGAAAACATATTCCAGTTTAAACACAAAAGTTTCCATTTTCTGAGCATTTTTAGAACATTCATTATTATGTACGTGCAGTCTCCTTATCTAATATATTTAAGCCATGCTTATCCTAATACACTGATGCAGTACTTAACAATGTTATTTGCTGGCAAACAGTACATTATGTTGTTTCATTATGTCCCTGTTATTTAGGGAACCAAAAGTGGTTTTGGCACCTTAATGGTCAAGAGTGCACCTCAGTTTTCATTTCATTTTTCTTGTTCTATTCATCATTCACCATGGCAAATTGGGCATCAAGCAGAAAGCAATGCAGAGCTGCATGTTTCCTTCATATATAGGCCTGTCTCGCTTCATACTCCAGCAAGATAAGCACCCAGCACTGGTCTAATCAGTGTAATTGGGTTATGCTGTGGTTAGGCTGAACTTTGGACCTATCATGCTCATAGAAAATGTCAATATTGATGCCTTTAATATTGCTGGGTTGTTTTTTTTGTTTTTTGGGGTTTTTTTTGCGTTGGCGTTAGCGCAGTATCAGACGACCCCAGGGGGATTTGAGTGGCAGAGGTCCGTTTTGAGCTGGCATTAAGCAGTTTGCTTTTAATTTCAGGGTGAGGGGATGGCAAAAGGATTTCCATTGATTAACATCAGGCAAAAATGTCTGCGCTAGCTTAATCCTGCTTTAACGCTTAATGAAGATCAACACAACAGGCTGGAGAGGAGAGTAAAACAGAAATGGATGACAGGGAGGCGAGGGTTCAGCATAGTTATCAAATCTGGCTTGCTAAACATGTAGCATACCTAGATGCTGAATAGGTCCTGTCTGCAATCTGTCAGAATGGAAAAGAATAGCAGAGAAAGAGATGGAGGGACAATGCCTTGTTAAAGCTGCTGTAATGGAAGAGTGCGTGAGCAAGCTAACAAAAGATCTTTCACAACAGGGATCACTACTGAGCATCTCAGTGAATGCAGCATATTCCTACATCATGCTGGGATCACTTATCAGCTCATCCAGGACAAAACCGATGCCCAATCCAGACGTCAGACCCACCATTATATTAGAGCAAGGGATACCGATTCCTAAATCTTAGAAGTCAGTTTATTATTTTCACATTCAGTTGATTCGTCCCGATGACGGACTGGCGACCTGTCCAGGGTGTTTCTCTGCCTTTCATCCCGTGACTGATAGGATTGGATCCAGCGCCACCTGCAGCCTTGGCTAAGAATAAGTGGTTAAGATAAGGGATGGATGGATATTCAACTTATTTACATGACATGCATTTTTATGAGTTATTACATTAATTAACTATATCGTTAGCTACATAATTATATTTGCTTTTGATTCAACTTGTCCAGGTTTGAGCCTAACTTTTTCCATTTTTGGCTTGAAATGACAAAAAATATGACAAAAATGTCAAGAATTAGTTTTCATGCTGCAAAACAAAGTGGAAATCATATAATCATAAATATTAGCCTCTTCTGTATATAAACACAAATGGCTTATTAATTAAACATTTAGAATCTGTCCTTTCTGGCAGAAAATCTTTCCTTCTTTAATTGGCAAAGACAATAATTAAACAAAATGTGCTGACATGTTTTGTAAGGAACTAATTAAAGTTGTTTGATGTTACTCATATAGGGGCAATATGGTGTTCCTCTTTGATTGTATAAATAATTTTCATCTCGTTTGTTTTGCATGTTCTTTGCATATGGAGATCATCTCCCAGAGAGGTGATCTAAGCATTCTGAACATCTGAATCCTGAAAGAAGAGTTATGTGCAGTGGATCTGTGTGTGGGTGGTAGGGGAGTACTTGGGTAAATGAGTATGAGTGTGTGATTGGTCACTGTGTGCATATGAGTGTTTGTGTGATTATAGAAACCCTCTTCGCACCTGCTCCCCCAACACATGGATGCACGTAAATACACACACACACACACACACACACACACACACACACACACACACACACACACAAACAGGCACATCGTATTCCTCGCTGCTGTGGGAACAAGCGTGATGTGTTTGGAATTTAAATCATGCTTTCGAATTCAGCTTGCCTGATTATCTGTCTGGGTAATTTTAGCTTTTGACCCAAAAGAGCTGCATTGCAGATTCATCAGATTTCGCTCCCTTTCAGTTTGGTTTCTGGTGGATCAGAAGGTCATATTCCATCATAAAGCAATTTCTTCTACGTTTCACCTGTGTTATTGTTGCATTCCAAATTGATTTGTTTTCCCCCACAAACACTCTATTTCAAATGGGCTTGTTGCACATGTTTACAAGAGACCTAGTAAATTCTGAATTCTCTTGATGAAACGGCCGGTTGCAGAGAGGCCTTCCATCTTATTTTAGTGTTGGCTTGAGGCATTACCCTAGTTTAGTGAAGAGCAGTCCTGACACAAATGGTATTTTAAGGAAAATAGAGGAAATGCTGCTCTAGTAATCTTTTTTATCTGTGGGTCTGCAGCAACATCCTGTCCCATCTGACCATAACTGCTTGACTGACTACACCTGTAAAATTCCTTGCTTCGAGAACATGTTTTTATTACTTTTACTGCTACTGTAACTTCTACTGCATCCACTGTTACCGTAGCTATAACTAATGCTGCTAAAGCTCCTACTGATCCTCGGGTTATGACAGTCTTGATAATTTTACTTTTCACTATTATTATTTACTACCATTACTGTTACAGATACCATTTTTACAACCGTTGCAACGAATACTACTTAAAACTACTATGGCTACTACATTTGCTACTACAGCTACCACTTTTAGCACTACTATGATTAACACTATTATTACAATGAATTATGAGACTTGTGAACATGAGGCTGTGATAAAGTGTTTGCATAGTCAACTTGTATGTTATATTAAAAAGCTGTGAGTTAGCATCAGTCACGAACACAAAGTCATGAAGATTGTACTAGACAGTTCAAGAACTAACGCAGTTTATGTAATTCACTATGGCTTACTGTTCTAAAGACTTAGAGCAACTTTTATTTCCATTAGTGACAACCCCATCCATCTCTTCTTATGAGTAAGAGCCCTAAGTACGCTAGGCAAAGTGGCTAGGTGTTTCCCTTGGCTCAGAGTTGGCCTGCAAAGTGAAAAAAAAAAAAAATTAAATCAGCATCCTGTATCTTTCATGATAGAGGCATGACGATGAATGGAGTAAAGTACACTTACAGCTTGTGGTGAAAAGGGTACAGTAGATATATTCTCTCTTCTGGCAATGCAAAAGCAACATCAGTATGTTTTACTTTTTGTGTTTTTAGTGTTTTGATAGTAAAGTAAACCAAAGTGGACAGCTGAAGTTTGTGAATGTTGTGTAGTGTGCAGAGGTAGACATAAAGCAGGTGGTCATTTTCAGTATTATTCAGTATCTATTGTTGAAGGGTAAAATGTACCAAGTGTGTACACTTGCAGTGCCATCACATTCAAAGCTATGAGTTCAGGACGTAAATCAGTAATTTTAAGCCACTGCTATGTCTTTCGTTTCATTAACCAAAATTGATTGCTTTTTGAAAATGGTCTGCGAAGACATTTGTTTCACTCAGCGAAACAGTGAAAAGCAATGACAGATATTACAGTATTTGCCTGCAGGGCCAGGAAAATGAAAAATCAGAAAATAACCATATTTAATATTGTTAGCATCATGTTTCATTTTTTTGCTCTCTGTCTGTTCTGTTTACTTTGTATACACATTTATTCATTAAATTGGTAAAAAGTCAGTTAGAAAGCAACTCAGCAGACTGCAGCCTCCAGACAGACTACACACATTTGCCAGAACCAGACATCACAATGCAGAGACAATCAGTGTCCACCTATAGTGCTGTCTTGATAGCAGCAAATGTTTGATTCTGGGGCCTGTTTCCAAAATACTCTGCCAATTGAGAAGCCCACTAAGGCATTGATGAGGAGACAGAGAAAACCGCTTCAGTCAGCATTTGGGACGTGTTCTTTGTTATGCCCTCCGTTAAAGGAAAGTAAAGCTGTTTGTCCTTGGCTGGACGACTTCTTATCAGATTGGCCTTTCATGCCACCAAGTGACTGAATTAATGAAATCTGTTCACATAAAAAGAATAGATCACTATATACAGCACATGGGAACACTTTATACTAGTTTGCAGCGGGGATTAATAACTCTCCATTAAATTGGAGCTTACTTATGGTGTCATTAAATCTCAATGTATGATTAAAAGTCCGTATGTGTTCATTTTATTTAACATTCCATCCTATTTTTGTATCAGCAATAACCAGACATGCAAATAATCCAGACTAATTTTTTATTGCAGATTGTGTTGTGCATTGTAAGGGAAGCACAATAATGTGAAATGTCATTGCATACATTGATGAAAACAGGGCATCCAAAGCCAGAGCAGTTCAATAGTTCACATTGGGGACCTTGCCAGGTCGTTTATTCACAAACATTAGGCTGCAAACATGGCAGACACCAGAGATTAAAGCCCATAATGATGGCGCCTTGGAGACTCATGGCAGAGGCAGGCCTCATCTCTCTCTCTTTCTCTCGCTGAGGCAGGCTTTCTCTTGCCCGCTCTTTTCTGCCATGCTTGACAGATTCCTCTAATGGCCAAGAGGTTTGTGCAGGTATCACACTCTCTCCAGCTCCCACCAGCTCAGTACTGGGCCACTCAGCCCTCCCAAGCTACATGCCCACTGCTCACTCACTCACATCAAGCCTTCGTGCATGCACTCTGCAGCCCCACGCATGTACCGCATACAGTGAGACAAAAAGAGACTCTCTTTTAAAGAGCCCATATCATAAAAAACCTACATTTCATTAAATGAAAAACCAAATAAAATAGTTCACTGTGGTACATAAACACTGTTAAAGTCTCACTATCACTCGCCAGTGCATACATTCCAAATCTAAGTCTGGAAAAACATCCTGATTTGAATATTCAAATTCACTTCTTCAGCTTATAGTGGCTTAGCCAAATCAGTTTTTTTAAATGAAACATTATATAGGGCAGCCAGTTATAACAGAGGTCATTTTCATATGTATAGGGCACAGTAACAAAAACAGCCTTTTAACTCAAAGGAATGAAAGAGAGTCGTGTAAAATCATGAATCATGACTGTTTTTGTACAAGCCACACAGATGTGATAAATAAATCTTCCTAAAACTAAGCAACGGGTAGCAACAGATAACAGGTAGCAATAGATAACTAAGTAGCTAGAACTAGCTAAACCCCTTAATTGTTATTTATAGATAACATAACAAAACATTTAAAATTTGGTCTAAAATCTAAAAGGCTGCAATATTGACTTGCAAACATGATGCAAAAACAAGCTCTACAAAAAAGCAGCTTATTGTTTGGCTTATTGTTTAGATCTTTGAAGGACTGCCATCACTATCCTCCTCCTTTACAACTGTCTTTGCCTGACGCTGTGCTTGTGGCTTGTGTTGACCAATGGATCAAAAATCCAAGCCACACAGTGTGCAAAAATGTCTCTCCCACTGGAGACAAAACATTCAGTGCATTCAACAAATGCATCCAGTATGACGCCTCAGCCACCCCCAACTCCCCCACCAAAAGTGTATTATTGATTTGCTTGATCAGACAAACAATAAGTGGGGTGTATTCATACTGCAAAATAGGTTTTTGTGACACAAAGGCTTTTTACATAGAGGACATAAAAAATAAGGGGTTGACGGCCAGAAATGAACGTTAATTGTTAATATTTTTTATGTGAGCCATTACAGAGTGAAGCTGTTTGGAGTTTAGCTGTTTGGTGCTCTCCAAACAGGGGGTTGAGTCTGAGCTGCCTGTCAGGTTGAATGTTAATAATCTCAGACTGAGGACCAGCATGGGGTCCCACTCTGAAAAAGAAGGAGGGGCAGACTAAGATTACTTCTGACATGGCATGCAGAGGGAGCAACCACAAACCAGACTCCTCTCCAACCCTGCTCCCCTGCCTATTCAACATTACCCTCAGCTGTACTCTCCTTTTTCTTTAAGTGCCCTAACCAAAAAGGAAAGCAAACAAACTGTAGTGCTCACACCACACCATATCTTAAGGGATAGTCTTAAAGTTATTCAAATTGGATTCAGCAGGCTGGTCGGAGCACGAACTCCACGGGGTCGCGCGCAACACTCTAAACAAGAGCTCCTTTTTTCTAAATGAAAGTGAGCGGAAGGGCAAAGAGGGAAGAGAGAGAGTGGAGCTCGGTTCAAATTCACATCATGTCTTAGGCTGGCTCTTGGAGGGGAGAGTGTATAGGTAATTTACTAAATGGAGGCAGTAACAGCAGTGATTTATTCAAAATATGACACTGGTAATATCGTCATAACATGGCACAGTGTAGAGGGAAACGGCGCAGGGGCATTAAATAAATCAGCCTGGCTGTGCTGCTTTATGTGCCTCGCCGCTCCCCTGCCACGATGCATGATGGGTATTAATACATCTGTTTTTACTGTCTGTTGTTCCATTAACTCTACCTTTGACTGTTATTGTTCACTGTCAGAACCACATCCCACTGGATGATGTGTAATTTCTAACCAATGCCACGAGCACCGCAACTTTGCTCAGATGATGGTGCTTTTCAGATTCGCTATCTCTGCGCATTTTGCTTTGTCCGCACCAATCTGGCTGAAAATGACAGGCTTGGCTAAGCCCTCATAACAAGCATTTACTGTTGCCAAATGTCCATGTGGTGTACTTAGGAACCTGCTCGTAGCTCTATAAGATGAAATGTGATGTATGTAATGGTAGTGTAATAGAATATCTTCATATAATGATGGTAGCTGGCATTTTGATTACTGCAATACTGCATTTCTCCCCCAATGTTCCTTGTTTTCTTTCTCCATTTCTAGCTGAGTGCGGCTCATCCGTCATCAACAATGAGGGGATTCTTTTGTCACCAAATTACCCCATGAACTACGACAACAACCATGAGTGCATCTACAGTATCCAGGTGCAGGCTGGGAAAGGAATCAACATATCTGCTCGAACCTTCCATCTGGCCCAAGGGGATATCTTGAAGGTAATTCCATTTTCTCTGCACAGTTCTTGGCCAGGAAAACCATTTATATGAGGATTGTCTTCAGTCATAGCATTAGCATACATAATGTGCCCTTGTTTGGGTTTGTATTCCCTGAAATTTATATTTACGTTTTTTTTGTGTTTGTTCATCTGAAATTGCTACTGGATGGTGAAAAACAACCTTCAGAGACACTTATATTTTAATCGGTTTGCATTCTATATCAGTGCAATAGTGAATTCCGCACCTGTTTATCATAACATTGCAGCGAAGCATGATCAGGGCATAGATCTGGGGCACGTTTTTACAGGTTAAGCTTTTTTTGGACTACGTTTTAGAGTAAATACTCGTTCTTAATAATATGTTCAGAGAAGATCCATTAATCACATCACATTTGTTTTCTAACTTATTTCTTCGTACATGTTGTCACAGTGAGATTTGAAAGTACAATGTCTTTTATGCTCTGTGTTATGCCCTGCAGATCTATGATGGTAAAGACAACACTGCCCACGTGCTGGGAGCCTTCACAGGTTCGGCCATGCTGGGCCTGACCCTCATCAGCACTTCCAACCACCTGTGGCTGGAGTTCTTCTCTGACACTGAAGCTACTGGAGAAGGCTTCAAACTTGTCTACTCTAGTAAGGCCTTTACCTACAATTCCCACATACAACACCAAGCAGTTATAATGAGATCAAACCCGTATATCAAAGCCCCACCTTGCCTTGGTGTGTTTCTTTGTTGTCCAGCTGATTGAACAGATGTGCCTCCAGGTTTTATTTCAGTCCACACAGCTATGCTAGACTTTTTCTTGCATAAGTTTAATGACAATCCACTCACACTTTTTGTGTCTTTTTGAACTATATAGAAAATTATTTTCTTCAGTTAGTAATTATATAACTTAGTACGAAAAAATTATTAGTGCAGGGGTTTTATTGAGATTTTTGCTTTTTTTTCAAAATAAAATATTTAGTGCTTACCACATTATATTTTTTTAAACAAACTACATTTAAATACATTTTTGTAGTTGTAGAGCTCTAAACTAGCAATGTGTGAAGGCAACTTTTGATGATGAAAAGCCTCTTACCTCACACCAACAAAACAGGTTAAAACCTATGATTTTGTTTTTGTCGTAATAAAAGAATTGCTGTTGGCGTTGTCATTTATTCAGCCTGATGTAAAACTGTTTAACTGGACAAATAGCTGCTATTTCCACCTTGTGCTTCATTTACGCTTCCACTGAAACACAGTAGTGAACTGATCCTAAGCCAACATGTCATTTTTGGGTGTTTTGTTTAGTTTCTGAGCATATATTTGCTTGGCTACTGTAAACAAGATCACTGCAGTTTCAGCAAAAGTAGGTGGGTTTACTGAAAATGTCATAAACAGACAAGGCCATTCCCTGGAGTCTGCCTTGAGCTGCCTTTATTAATTTAGTAGCTTTTCTTGAAGTTCTGCCAGAGCACACATACAAATTATTTTAGGTTCGCAGATTTCTCAGTAAAGTAAGTCTTAAATGTGACTTTGTGTCTTGAGTTGGAGGGGCAAAGGGAGTTTTGACAGGAACAATAATATGATTATTAATAACATTTGACCCTTCTTTCACAAGCGGCATGCAATTCAAACGAAACCCCACATAGGAAAGTTACAGGAATCAAGAGGACACTTGAAACACATGAAGCTTTAGGCAGCTCAGAGGGATTATGAATGAGTGGACTGGGAGAACAGGCTGCTCTCTTCGCTGACCTTGCCTTCGTCCGCACAAAGGCAGTTGAGCAAGCATCCGATCTGCGTTCGGCGGGGTTTAATGCTATTGTGGCCACCATGTGGGATTCAGCAGGGTTTTAGTTCCAGTGGGGGAAAAGGCATTAACCTGCTGGTGAACTATCTCATTTAAAATCGACTAAATCCCTGTCTGTCTGCGATTCCATTCCACCTGCAGGATTAGCCATTTGAGTGCATAATAAAGGTCAGAGAAAGCTGCGAGAAGGTGAGGCCACCACTGCTCACCCAGAAGCTGTAATTTAGCCACCAAATGAGGACAAGGGATTGAATGAAAATGGATTAAAATGGCTTCTTTTATGTAGTCAAGTCTTTTGTGTTACCTGGGAAAGTGCCATGAGACAATGACCTGTAATCAACTCGTAATCAAGACTAGGTGGCAAGCACCAGTGGTTTAGGCTGCTTGGAACAGAAGCCTGTCATGGCTGGTCATTGTACACATGCTGCATAATAGGCATAGGCTGTGCATTCAGCGTTCAGATGTGAGGCGGATCAGGTGGTCTGTGTATACAGTAGGTGAGCAGTAACTGACTGACGCAGTAATTAGGTTCCCCAGGGTGCATTTATTTACCATAGGAGACCTCAAGAGGTTTGGTAAATAAGAACCACTGGAGAGTTTGATTATTAGAATGATCAAAAGTAAAGCAAAACGACCACATTTTGGCCTTTTTCCTTGCCATTTGCACTGCAGTGTCACGACGAGAGTGCGACAAGAGTAATGATTATGGAAGTTAATAGGAAACGTTACACAGCAAGTGGGGCTGCGCTGTTCTGGATGCAGTTCCATTAACTGAGCACTTAATCTTAATTGTTCTGCCTGCTTAGCAAGAGATTGTCCCTGCCTGCACAACACAGTGAGATCCTAACACAAATACACACCCTTAATGATTGCCCTAATGACTGACTTCTTCAGCCTTGACGTCATGCAGCATGACAGAACATGGCAACAAAGTTGTAAAAATGACCCGAAATAAGCAGAGTGTTGTGGATTTGTAAAATGTGTAGTTTTAATGTGTTAACGGGGTGGTGGTGGTGGCCTAGTTACCAAGAGGTCCTGGGTTCGAACCCTACCTTCAGTATACCACCACTGGGATCGGATAAAAGTGTTTGCTAAATGCCTAAAATGTAGTTGATCTGGACATTTTATTCTCCTTATTGACCTACATTTTATTTTAATTCTTTTGAAGTTTACTTGATGTTTATGGTATAAATGAGAGGTAATACATAACAGTGCTTTCCAAAGACTCATAAAAAGGTCAGCTGTGTAACTGAACTCTGTTTAACTTCAGTGTTGTTTCTTCAGGTTTTGAGCTCTCTCACTGTGAGGATCCTGGCATTCCACAGTTTGGCTTTGAGGTGAATGACCAGGGCCACTTCTCTGGCAGCACCATCACCTACAAGTGCAATCCCGGCTACACACTGCATGGCAGCAGTGTACTCAAGTGTATGACTGGAGAGAGACGGGCATGGGACAACCCCCTCCCATCCTGCATAGGTAAACTGCAGCGCTGTTGGTTATATGTACTGCCTGTATTTCAGGGTGCATAATATATTAGTACCTTATATGTTGTCTGTTGATAAATACAAAAACTTTTCATATCATCTGATACTGGAATTATGACTAGTGATGGGGATGGCACAGCACAATAATATGAACCTGATTTTAAAAAGCAGTAAAATGATTAGTTATTGATGGAATTTTTTATCGCTTTGTATATCGGCCCAGAAATTCTGCATAACGTCTACTTCTCAGACTCTAAAGGACCTATATCTGAATCTTTGCTCTATTTTTACCTGACTCACATTATGACATTTGTGTAGTTTTGCACACCAAAAACAGTCATAATTTATACTTATATTACTTATTTCTAAAATCTCTCTTGTCCTTTCAGTTAGAGCTGTTTTCATTACTGTGTGTTTAAGACTGACATTTGCAATTCATTCTGAATGGCTCCCTGCATTGCACTTAATTCAGAAAACAATCCGAGCTGAAATACTGTTATTAAGTTCAGCATGAATAAGTTAAACTACACTGCTGTAGGCCTAATGGGTAGATATATCTAAATACATTGATTAATGAATTCAAATTCAGATTCAGGGATCTTTTAACTGGTTAAAATCTATAAATACACTGCCTGAACCAGCAAGTTGTACATTTTACTTTAACTCTGTTTACTACATCAGATTCTTTTAATGAGGTCCACTAGTGGTCCCACACATTTACCATAAGTACCTCAGCCACACATGGCAGCTC
The DNA here is from genome assembly GCA_037577145.1 of Brachypetersius gabonensis. Lineage (NCBI taxonomy): Eukaryota > Metazoa > Chordata > Actinopteri > Characiformes > Alestidae > Brachypetersius > Brachypetersius gabonensis. The sequence continues at coordinate 12,085,226 of JBBJLR010000145.1, forward strand.
AGGCAGACTCTAATCCAAAGAGTTTAATTCCAGCTTATGTCCCTTTAATAGGACTTTTATTTTAAGGTTGCAGTGCTTTGCATTTATTAGGTGAATATAAATGGCCAGCGTTTGTGGAACTGTGGACTCATCTGAACATAAGGGTTCAATACCATGCTCTGTGTTGAAAATATCAAACGATTAAACCCTCTCTGAATGCAGCCCAGGAGCTAATATGGAGGCCCCAAGTGAGCTATGTAGGCAATTCCTCACTGCATCAGGAGTACAGGGGTTGAGACCGAACCGTGTGCAGCTATTACTTCCTTCATTTTCCTGATGGATGGTAATTAGGAGGAATTGGCCTCAGAAGAGTCAGATATTGGTGTGCCCACTGACCCAAGATCAGATTTGCTCAGTGTTAGATTTGGTTTTAATGAGGAACGATTAGCCACAAAGCTCTCATCCGAATCCCATCCCAAGGCCATTCGTAGATGTAACCCATGACAGCACACAGACTCTTCCTCAAAGTGTTGTTGTTAAAAGAGAACATGATGAATATAACAATAATAATAATAATAATAATAATAATAATAATAAATATAATGCATGAAATTCAGCACTTCAGCATCTAAAGGGGTGGTGTATTGGACCAACCTTTAAGTTTTCAAACGAATATTGTGAGACTTATCTACCAGCATTAATAATGGATGCTTAATAAACTGCGGCCTACTTTATTTCCTTAGACTTTAGAAAAATGCGGGTCATTTGGAGCGACCTTTTGCAAGGAGGTAGGAGGGCTTATCGTTCCCTCTCCACCTTTTTTATTGCAGATGAAATATTTAATCTTTTTTTTTCATTCACATTCACTGTTTTGAGGTGTGGATGACATGATGAGTGTGTCTCTAAAACCCTTTTTTTCTACGATGTGATATTCTAAGAATATGGAAAAAGGAAAAAAAAACACGCCAGGTCATTTCTCAAACAGAGTGAAGTGGGCTAAGGTGTTAGATCGTACGAGATCAGCGGTCACGCATCCAGTCAGTTTCTCCGCCCTTACACAGCTCATCCTGTCACGCTGTGATAATTGAGTTGGGGAAACACAAAATTGTCTGAGCCGCAAACCGAAATCTCCATCAGCTCTCCAGCCCATTGCTGAGATTTTCAACGCCTCTGAGTGGCCAATCAGGGGTGATTGAGTGCTCGTGAACGGCCGCTGACGTGTGATTGAGCAGCTGCCGTGATGAGCGATGAGCGTGGCCGCATGTTGGTTTAGAGGGAGGCTGCTCCAGCCCGGGTGTCTAAAAACCACTCTAATGTTCAGATTAATCAAGTCGCGATCTAAACCCCGTTATTCAGGCTTCATTGAACTGTGCGTCCATTGTTTGTCATGTAGATGGCTTATGCAAATGAGGCTTATTGAAAGAAAATGCTGATGTGGGCTCCATTAACAAACGACACTCACCTACTGAAAAGGCTCCAATCCAGAAACCATGCTAGAGAGAGAGAGTGTGCAAGAAGTAATAATTAAAGGTAGAGGGGGAGAGCGAGGCATCCATCAAAGTTCCTTAGTAACTACTTCAATTTTGTATGAATTTTCTGTCACACATTACTCATCGAAAAACAGACATTCTGTCTGAAGTCCACCTTCTAAACCTACAATTGATAAGACATTTGCCCAAGAGGACCTAAAAGTGTCCTTTCGCACAGAAAATACATCTATGGTTTCCTAAAGAACCTTTAACTGAATCATTCTTTGAAGAACAAACTTTATAAATGAAATGCAGGTGTATAAAGAACCTTTTTCAAGATTTCATAATGTAATATGATTCCAGTTAAGATTTAGGCTGTATGCCCAAACCATGAACCATTTAAGAACCATTATTTGTACAGAATCAAACTCATTGGCACTGAATCTAAGTTTAATGCAAATGTAATTACTCATGTAACATGTATTTATGCAATTGTAATTAGGTAATATAACGTAGAATTACCAAATAACTATTTTGAGGGTTAAACTGCTTGTGAAAGCTTAACAGTTTAACCAGAGTGAGGCAAGTGGCGACATCAAGACGGGCTCGAGTTTTGTTCGTGTTCTGATTGATGCTGATACTTGGAGCAGACAAAACTTATGGAGCTGGTGCGAGCTAGCCAATGGCGTGCAGAGGAAGAGATGGGGATAGAGTAAACTGAAGTCTACACATAGTCTCATGGGGCTGTATTGATTAAGGCGGATGATTCACGCTGCCTTGAATTCTGCTGCTCCAATTGTGTTATTTGTTTATCAGCCACCCCTAATTATTTCAGAGAAGTTGAGCACAGCGTCAGGAGGCGTGACGTGTTTGTGTGAATGTGAGAAAAAAAAATATCACAGATGTTTGATCTCTTATCTCGCTGTCTTTTATTTCCCTTCTGCTTTTTTCTTCTGAATTCTCTCACTGCCACTTCTCTCGTCGTTTCTATCTTTGCTCCTCTATCTCTTCTCTTCCTCCTCCTCCAGCTGAATGCGGAGGACGTTTCAAAGGGGAGTCTTCTGGGCGCATTCTTTCCCCCGGTTACCCGTTCCCGTATGACAACAACCTGCGCTGCACTTGGGTCATCGAGGTGGACTCAGGCAACATCGTCAGGTGCTGATCAGCATTCCCGCACACATGTTGAGACATGCTTCACCACTTCACACCAATCAATAATCTAAATCAATACCCCAGCCCATCCCCAGTAGACTCAAATCCACATCTTTGACCATGACCAGAGACAAGTGCTGTTTAACTATTTATGCGCCACTTACAGGCCAAAGATGAGCATCAATATCTATATGGGAACAAGGGGCCATCATGGGAATTAATGTTGGCCTCACAAATCTCTCTGTTTTTCTTCTTTGATGACTTACAGGCCCAGGCTATTATGAGGCCCAAAATGATATTCCAGTTGTTACAACTGCAAGTCAAAAGAGAAAAGCAACGCAACCTTGAAAACGGGATAATTTGTCCTTCTGTGACATCTCATGGCAGCAAATGCCTATCTGAAATCAGATATTCATTCATTATTTTTTCATCTGCCCACTGATGTCTCTAACAAACCGTTTTTCTGGAATTATTATGAAGAGCCTCAGTACTGGCAGCCAGTGCAATAGTATCCCTCAATTATTGCACCTCGGGGTTCAATGTTGCCAATAGCATAATATGAAGGTACGTCTGTCTGTTGTGGCTGGGCAATGGGTAGAATTCTGATCTTGTTTTAATGCTCACAGAAATCCCGAATTTTATTTGCTCTGTTTATAAAATAAAATTGACATAACATGAGTAATATTTACTATTACTTTGTGGTTACTCAGTACATGTCCCACATATTCTTCACTATTTATAAAAAAAACAATAAAACCATGCAAATACAAGGTCAACTACATGAGGACCCCACTTTCAAATCTTCAGCTCTACTTCAGTCTGTAACGTCACTGAAGCCCCTGTAAGTTAGCTATTTTCTCTTAAAAAGTTGTGCTACTGCCACAACTACAACATGTCAACACTGTCACTTTTGTAAAAAAAAAATATTATGATATTAAGATTATGAAATAAATATATACTTTTTAAGAAGAGGTCTGAAGTAGCTAGCTACAGAGGGGAAACACAATAGCTAATGCTAACTCATAAATATCATATGAAAGAGTAGCTTTTTGTCACAACAGGGGCTAGAATATAATTGCTGATTACTATAAATACCGAATAAATATGACCTGTGATGGTTCATTAACCTCTGTTGTACTTTTATTTATGTAATTGTGTCACCACCATCAGATTAGTGTCAACACCGTCAGATTAGTGTCATCACCATCAGAGGTGGTTTTATTTGTTTTAAATGAATATGCTTACAATGTTTCTTCAGTGCTGTTGAGTTATTAGAGTACTAGTCTCTGTAAATACAATGAGACCAAATAAATAATAAATAATTGGCCTTTTATTGTGTCTGACAGCTTTGACAATAACTATTTTATGAAGAAAATTCAAGATGAGGAGGTTGCACCGGTACATTGCTGAACAGCCAAGACCTTGGTCTATAATGATATACCTTCAGATTTTGTAATTTAAGTAATTTTTATACAAATTCCAAAGAATCAATTATTTATTTGTTCCAACTGGTGTTTACAGTATATGAACCTTTTTAAATGAAAAGTCCACTACTCTGAATGAAAAATTGCTACATTAGTGGTCAAGCGTATTTTTTCTTTGTGCTTTCATATTTGAAATTAAATATAAATGAATATCTCATCAAATCACTTTGCTGTTTAACAGTTTGCAGTTTCTGGCCTTTGATACGGAGGCGTCACACGACATCCTCAAGGTATGGGACGGCCCTCCTGAGAACGAGATGTCACTGAGGGAAGTGAGTGGTTCCCTACTGCCAGAGGGCATCCACAGCACCCTTAACCTGGTGACGATCCAGTTTGAGACTGACTTCTACATCAGCAAGTCTGGCTTCGCCATTGAGTTCTCCAGTGAGTCCTATCACTCCAGTAGCTGTCAGGTGTTCACTTTTGACTGACAGCTTTAATAACAGTGGCCTTGACTAGTGCTTAATTGCTCTGTAGTAATGTATTATTAGCAGGCTTCATCCTCTTAAACTGGCAGACTTGATTGGAGCATTCCTGTAGCTTAATTGACAGTTATAGTTCTCGTGGTGTGTGTGTCTGACAGCTCATATTGCCCAGTTCTGACAGAAAGAACCAGCTCTGTGTTAATTGGCGGTGTTTGTGATTGGCAGGCTCAGTGGCCACCGCCTGCAGGGATCCAGGAGTGCCCATGAATGGCAGCCGCAACGGAGATGGAAGAGAGCCCGGTGACACTGTGACCTTTCAGTGTGACCCAGGTTATGAGCTCCAGGGTGAAATGAAGATTACCTGTATTCAAGTGGAAAATCGCTACTACTGGCAACCCAGCCCACCCGTCTGCATAGGTGAGTGATTGCTGCATGCATAAAATGCATAAAATATGTGCATATATAAACTTGAAAAAAACTCTAAACGACAAGGATATACAGGTGCTGGTCATAAAATTAGAATATCATGACAAAGTTGATTTATTTCAGTAATTCCACTCAAAAGGTGAAACTTG
>JBBJLR010000145.1:12090409-12101139 GCA_037577145.1 Brachypetersius gabonensis
GAAATACATCAGTCTGTGTGTAATGAATGAATCTAATATACAAGTTTCACTTTTTGAATGGAATTACTGAAATAAATGAACTTTGTCATGATCTTCTAATTTTATGATCAGCACCTGTACTTTTCAAGGAAAAACTTTAGTTGAAACAGAATGTTTACATTATGTAGCGGTTCTTTAAAAACGGACAATCATAAAATGGAATAAAGGGACAAGGGCAAAAATGGTTAGGTCTGTTTTGTATAGCCAAGAGGTAAATGCTCCCTGATGTTATTTGTTGTTGTTTTTTACAGTAGGGACCTCCAAAATACAGATAACTGAATAATAGACAGTCACCCGACAGTCCGTAGTCTTTAACATTATCCAGTATCCAGTATATTTTAACAGCAGTCATCATTCACTGAATGAATGATGTGACAAAATATAATGTCACAAGACTTTATGATGACACACACTATATATCAGTGTTCTTTTAGTACTGACAGTAATCACCAAATGCTCAGAATAAAAAGAGCATTTTTATCAACATATATGTGATAAAATGCACCACAATAATGAACTTGCTTAAACATGAAGACATGCACTTTCTAACCAGATTACCACCACATTTATTTTTACTAGCCACATATTTGGCTAATGCATCTACTTTGGGAGATTTTGAGATTGAAATGAATGGAACTGAAAAGGATCCCTGGCTGAAAGGGCTGTCCCTTAAAAGGATCTTTTGTATCTTTACTCAAGAGAACCCTCGTTGCCACCTTTATTTTATAGACCGTATTATACCTTCAAAAATTCCCATTAATACTGTTTTTGTACTAGAGTCTCTTTCAGAAAAGAATGGCTTTGCACTTTTAAGATGTTTCTTTAAGCTCAGTGTGCCATGTCATCCTTAGTCATTGCATTGTATACATTGCATTGTATGCTTAGTGTAACTTTGAATTTGTTCAGTTGAAAATTACATTTAGTTTCAAGTGTCTGATCTGCATGGGGATTCTCCAGTGTGATCATTTGCATTTTTGTCAAAAAATTCTCTAGAGTTGTGAAAGCTAAGCAGCACTTGAGCCAAAGAGTCATTCAGGCAACCACTGTCATCCTGACGATGTGGAAGTGTGCTAAAATTAATGAATATCAAATTACAAGATTTGGATTGCCTTCCTATACTTCAGTAGCAAGCAGAAAATGTGAAGGAGCTGCCTCCTTTCATATGCCTGCAGCTCATTATCCTCTCTCTATATATCACTCTCTGATTCTCCGTTCTCACCAGAACCCACCCCCCCCCCTTTTTTTTTCTCTCTCTTTCTCTAATGCTTGTCAATAGGGTTATGAGAGCTGTACGTTCAATATTGCTGGAGAGATTTGATTTCCACAGCTTTGCACACTTCCATTAGACTCCTACTGCCCTGGCCCCTGGGGTGCACAGCTGGTCTGGCTGTGTGTTTTAATGAGCGAGACCCTTATTGTGCTGCACGTGACCTTATGCTCTTGATATGATTCCTCTGTGTTTTCACAGCTCCATGCGGCGGGAATCTGACCGGCTCCTCTGGCTTTATCCTCTCGCCCAACTACCCTCACCCATATCCCCACAGCAAGGATTGTGATTGGCTCATATCTGTCAACTCTGACTACGTCCTATCACTGGCATTCATCGGGTAAATACATTGCATATTCATTTTTTGTCGAAATTTGTGGAACTGTGGTCAAGCGAGCTGGAATTGTAATGTTTGTCAATTCAGCTATATACACAGTACACAGGTGTCGAACTCCAGCCCCAGCACGTTTTGGTGTTTTCCCTGCTCAGAAACACCTGCTTCAGCTTGCCAGTTAATTGCCAGGTTTAGTGAATGTGTTTGAGTAGGAGATCCCTCAAACTGTACAGGACACTGTCCCCGAAGTTTGACACCCCTGCTCTATGAACTAAGACAGAGTACCACAAAGGACAAAAACGGAACACCGCAAGACTACACCAACTTGATGATGTGCTTAGAATTGTGCATTGCTTTACAGTCAAGGGTCATCAGTGTGAACAGCAGAGGGCTTAGCAAACAGCCCAGAGGTCCCCTGAGCTCAGCGTGGTGGCACTGGAGATGTTGCTCCCGATGTGTTGAGGCCCAGCAGTATCAGGTTTTCCTATCAGATGCTGAAGATTGATGCTGAACTGAAAATGTGTGTTTATGTAATCAGAATGGTATTTTCATTATGAAAACTTCAGTTCCAAAATGTTGTATGCATTCATATTTCATGGTTATTGCATGTTATATTTCAAGTCTATTGAGATTTTTAAAGAACTTTTTGTAAAGTTTTGATCCAAGCAGAGGTGGCATAACTGAAAAAGGCTTTTGATAAAAAACCTCTCTTTGATATGACATTTAAAAATGTCTTGTCGCAAAAACGCAAGACATCCCATTCAAAGATCATTTGGTAATTTTGTTGATGAAATGACAGAGTGATGGGTGGATAAAAGGAGCAACAGTTTCCCTTTTCCCATCAGCCATAGATGTGTAAAGTAATTATGTAACAGCAAGGGCTATCACTGTCTGAATTAAAATGCATTTCATGTCCGAGGCAGATAATGAGCCCAGCTGGAACTCTTTGCTCATTTTGCCGGTAATGAACATTTTTCCCTCCCTCCCTCAGCCTCACTTTAAGGTGTAGCTTAATGTCTCAGCGCTGAGTGATGTGACTAATTAATAAAAAAAAAAGGAGAGCTGATATATGTGCTTCATACTCAAATAATATTGCTAATTGTGTCCATTTTTCATTTAACTTCTGTATAGTGAGCCCTGCAGCACTTCGGAGGTTCTCTTGCTTGGCAGAGTTCACGTAAGGTTAAAATGAAACCCAGTTGGACCCTGGGATGTGTGACAGATAAACCTACTTTATATCAATGCCAATAGCGAAGTTAGCTCTGTTAATAACCTCCCAGTCTGCATAACATTGACTGCAGAGATAGATACGAGACTGTAGAAAACCCCTAGTAGTGTGTGTTTTGGTTTCAGATCTAGTCTATTCTGGTGAATTATGTTATCATCTTGGGTGACACTTTAGGAAAAGCAGCAAAACTTTCAAGACAATGCAAAAGTTTGGACACACTTTCTCATTCAAAGTTTTTTCTTTGCTTTTATTCTTTGTTTTTTCTTTGTTTTATTTTTTCTTTATACATTGGAGATTAATATTGAAAATAAACAAAATGATGAAAGAACATAAAGAGCATTTATTTTATGCAGTAAATAAAAAACAAGTTAAACAAACCAGAATATGTTTTGTAATAAGGTAAAGATGGACTGTTGTTTTTTTTGACTTAGTTATGAGATTCTTGCCATAATGTGGAGTGAAACCGTAGTCGAATAGGATTACCAACCCTACCATCCCAACTGATAGTGCCAAACACATTAAGAAGGCAAGAAATTTTACTAAAAACACTCGTGACGAAGAACACCTGATAATTAAATTCCATTCCAGGTCGATATCCTCATGAATCTGTTTGAAAAAATGCCAAGAGTGTGCAAAGCTGTCATTAGAGCAATAGGTGATGTTTTCAATATTAATCTACAATGTAGCCAATAATAAAAACCAAGGAAATCGTTGAATGAGAAGGTGTGTCCAAACTTTTGACTGGTAGTATACTTTGAGTGCGACATATAGCCTAGGTCATTGCTATTCTGTTGTAATGTCACTACAAACTTTTTAATGAACAGTGTCAGTGTATTTTGCTGCACTTCCCTGGACTCCACTTAGAGAGCTAACTTTGTAAGCTCATAGCTCTGAAGAACATCAAGCCCTAGGTTTTAACAATCTCATTGTGAGTGATTTTGAAACCGACTTAAAAATTTCACAAAGCGTGGCAACATAAACTGTGACCAAAGGCCGAATTATTAGTCCATGCATCACAGTATTGGACATTTAAAAGATTGGAGAGGTGGGACAGTCCTCTGAGCACTGAGCATAAAATAAAATTTTCCTCTGCATCAGTCCCCAGAGATTAAAGATCTTTGTCCACCAGGTTTCTTTAGATTGGATCTGGTGTTGTCACATGACTTCTTGCGTTGCTGATGTTGTTGAAAGACTGGGTTTTCTCTTATGGTACTTTTTAGGACACAAACAGAACACCATATAATTAATTTCTTTACAATGTTATATAACAGAAATATATAAGAACCAAACAATTAAAGACAATTACGTATATAGTGTCACAGTGTATTGCAGTAGCCCAGTCAATCACATGTTGGCAGACATGCACATTTTCTATTTTAGTCTACGCACTAAAATAGAAGTCTCGAGGTTAGTCTCGAGGTTAGATTATGACAAAAACTGAAACGCCCAAATTACAATAGTACAAATATGAGTAAAGTTAATCGGAATTGCGATCAGTGTCAATTGTTTGTGGGGAAGATGCTCCAAAAGCCTTAGTTCAGAAAGAAGCAACCTGGAATCTCTCCACAGCAACGAACAAGAAGAACACTTCTTTATCTTCTGGCCAAGAATATTCCACAAGGAAATTTGTTCTGGATGCTGAGACTTAAACAGGCTGTTGATGCTACGACTGACCCAACAGCTGGATGAAACCAAGATGTAAAGAAACAATTAGAAAGCTAAACAGTTAACCGCCCAACTGCAAATATTTATGTGGGCTAATGAACACACTGTCTGGATGATAATGGTCACACAACAAGAATTTATTGTCTTTTGTTGACCCCCTCTCCTCTATATCTTGACCAAAAGTACTTTCATAAGTATCTATGCACTGCTATATGCAAAGATAATATTTTATAGTCTGTTGCATTAAAGACTCTTACCTCTCTAAAACCTTAAATGTTTAATGGAGAGTTGAATACTAGCCACAAGTCCGTCTTTAAGGCATCGTGTGACTCAGTGGCATCACTGCTCAGGTTTGGGATATTATGTTAGCTGGCCTTGTTCATATTTCAATTTTTGCTCCTCTTGGATGAAAAAAAAGATACATTGGAGTTCAGCCAGTAAGACAGCATTTCAAACAGGTTTCTAATGAATGACTCTCAATCAGTTCCGTCTCAGGCTCTTTCATTACACAGTCCATTACTGACATCATTCTCCTTTAAAACAGACCACAATATGAAATATGTCCCTTGGTGAAAACAGAAAATGAACAATACTAAATAAAAATGACCCCAGACATTTTAACGCTACAAACCTGCTATCTCTCTGTTGTCTCTATTTAGCATTAGCATTATCTGTGCTAGCGCCCAATCCAATTACAACAAAGCTAATTGTCTACTGATTGACAGCTCCAGAGGCAAGGCAGTGTTGGCGAAGCAAAAAAAAAAAAAAACTTTCCCCCACATCTGGTTATCAAAAATTAATTACTTTTTAAATGTAGTGTAAAGAATTTTGCTCAAATTTCCATGTTTGGATTTCTATTATCTCCCAGTAAGCCCTGAGCGATAGATTCTAAGGCAGTGGAGTGTGTCGAGCACACTTAGCATTCTATCGCAGCATAATGGGGAGAAAAGGAAAGTAAATCTGATGTAGTCACAATCCATCTCTTGCAAATGACTCCGCTGATGGGGGAGACCTTACCGTCACACCTTATTGAAGATGAAAAGGTGTGAATGTTTATCTCTGTCTCGGAGACCCAGGAGCATGGCAAAGCTTTAGATAGCACCTATTGTTGTTGGAGGTTGTTTTTTTTCCCAGCAAGGATGTGTGGGAATGCACCTCCTGCCTCCTACCCGGTACTTATAGATTCTATGTTTGATTCTGCAGCCCACACCTACAGAGACCGAAAAAGATGAACAGTTCTTTAGGTCTTATGTACAAAAACGACAGCCAGAGATTGAGCGGATCTGAGGGAGCTGAACCAAACTACTGTGACCACCATATTAAAAACCTTGTATGGTCAACACATGTATGGTCGTAACATAAAAAAAATCTGTGTGATTTTCTGAGATGTCTTACAGATGTCTTTATTTTTCTTCTGTCTGTCTACACTCTTGTACACCTGCACTAAGAGGCCATCTAAGGTCTTCGCTGTTTTCATGGGCCAGGGTACATCACTGCCTTTGATGGCTTTAGCGAATATAGAGAACTACTCTTTGATCTTCCCCCATCTACTCTTTTCACCTTTCCCCAGCTTCAGTATCGAGCCTAACTACGACTTCTTGTACATCTATGATGGGCCGGACAGCAACAGCCCTCTGATCGGCAGCTTCCAGGACAGCAAACTTCCCGAGCGGATCGAGAGCAGCTCCAACACCATGCACCTGGCGTTCCGCAGTGACGGCTCTGTCAGCTATACTGGCTTTCACCTTGAGTACAAAGGTATGCTACTGAAAGGTGTCTGACATTTACCCATGCAAATGACAGTTCATCCCAGATGAAAGTCCTTTGTTAGTCACATTATGGACAGGGTTGGAAATATCAGAGGTTGCATATATGGTCATGTCTATTTGTAAAGCAACTGAATATAGTACTAGTGCAAATATAATGTAGAAGTATAAATAGTCAATGGAAATGTATTTCAACACTCACCCATAGGCTTCTATTATATGAGTATATAAAAAAATCACCAGGCTTTATTATTCTTATATTAAACAGAAAGGAGAGAAAATATTGTGTATGGTTATCAAATGTAGGCTACAAAAGCAGCAGAAAATGATCAGATATACAAATACTGGGGAATTCAAAGTCTCCATTTGCATTCAGTTTAGTCAGCTATGCTTCTGAAAGAAAAAGATATGATGTTTTGGTTAAAGAAAATAGCAACTGTATAGTAATCTAACAAGAGACTAATCTCTTGTTATCTCCTTTGCGTTAAATTCCTGCCTTTTCTTCTCTTCCCATGAAGCCAAGCTGAGGGAGTCCTGTTTTGACCCAGGCAACGTCATGAATGGCACACGGCTTGGCAGTGACTATAAGTTGGGCTCTACAGTCACATTCTATTGTGAAGCAGGATACGTGCTCCAGGGCTATTCCACCCTCACCTGCATCATGGGAGATGATGGCAGGCCTGGCTGGAACAGAGTTTTACCCAGTTGTCAAGGTAAAAACTAAGTGCTCAGTGTAAAAAAAAGGAATGTGTGAAGGCTTTAAGTATGTTGTATATATGATGTAAAGTTGTGCTGTCTTCAAATGTATTATTATATACATTGTTATATAATAATATAGGTAGTTCAATGGGTAGGGTACTTGCCTCCGGACCATGAGGTCATGGATTTGAATGCTACTTTCAGCATACCACCACTGGGTCACTGAGCAAGACCCTTAACCCCAAGTTGCTCCAGGGAGACTGTCCCTTGTAGTTAGGTAATGGAAGTCGCTTTGGATAAAAGCGTCTGATAAATACCGTAAATGTAAATATATTGGTGACTTCAGTGAAGCACAGACTAAGAGGCACTACAACATTGCTATATAGGTGTATGCCAAAAGCATACAATAAATAAACTAACGGCCCTGGCATCACTGTTGCTTTGTCCATTGATTTCAGTGGTGAGAGTAGTCCATAAAGAAGCATGTTTGCTTGCTAGATAGAAAGATAGAAAGGTAATTTAGTTACTTACCTGTGCATTGTTTCCTTCACACTTTATAAGGTTCACCTATTTATAGACACTGTACATCCACACTGTCAGTTTTCTCACTTACACTGACCAAATATGTGTACTTTCAAGTTGACAGTTACATACTATAGTCCATACTATAGTCCACTATAGCCCTTTACCCCAATTATCAATCCTCATGACCCCCAGTGAGCATGTATTATTTGGGTTGATTATTCTGAACACAGAAGAGACAGACATAGTGGTGTTTTAGTGCACTTGTGTATATGTGTGCTGTGCTGGGTGGGTCACACACTGCAGCACTGCTGGATTTTTTTACCTTGTGTTCACTTACTCTTTACTTTATTAGGCCCTGTAGGTCTATCTTGCACACACAGTGAAATCAAGTGGTCCTCCTACCCAGACATTTTATGAAACCAGCAACAAGTAGGCCATAATCTGATGTGTACCAGTTTATAAAACAGTGCCTAATAATGTCTAGTTATTTATAGTAGTCCATCTCTGAAATGTTCAATCTCATCATGTCCAAAACTTAGGGGGGCAGAAAATCTTGTTAAGTTATAAGAAAATCAACATTTAATGAAGGGTAAAGAATTTTTTACACAAATTGAGTTTGTGCTTATATACCAGCAATAAAGTGTAAGGCAGTGGAGTGTAATCACTGGAGACAAAGAGTGAAGTGTTGAATTTGCGTAATTCAGATACACTTACCATTTGCACATGAATAAAATATATCACATCAAAATAGTTCTTGTCTAAGTAAACTGAAATACAGTTTGTGTTGATGCAGTGTATTCTTTCAATGGAAATGATGTGCACTTTTGAACCATGAAAATTCGGTGCCTTACATTATCCAGTGAGGAAAGGGGTCTTCATTTCAGTAAAGAGTACTTCACTCCCAGCTTAGAAAATTAAGATAAATGGTTTTCAATGCTTTTTGGAACAAAACCCTTCAAGTATAGCTTTGTTGTATTTAATATGTAAAATATTACTGTATGTATGTGATCCTGTGTAAACCATAGATCCTTAGTTAAACCTGTGTTTATGTGTGTGCAGCACCTTGTGGCAGCCGTTCTACTGGGTCAGAAGGAACCGTTCTGTCCCCAAACTTCCCCAAGAACTACACGGCAGGCCACAGCTGTGTGTACTCAATCTCTGTGCCCAGGGAATTTGGTAAGAGATTGCAAATCAAAATTGCATTTTTACATTTATATACGACGTGCTATTCACGAGTGCATGAATTATTTAATACAGTACGATATGAGGAGATCAGGTTGGCATTGAAAACGCACATTGTCTTGTCAGTGTCGTGTTTGGTGTTGGTTGAGCAGTCAGAGTAAGTGCACCTCTATTCTGTTTCATTCAACCATGCAAAATCCTCTCTGTTCCTAGTAAACAGGGTAGACATTCCTATGTGGATTACGCACCCTCACATTCTGCATTAATTTGGAGTTGTGGATTTACTGATTCCAAGAAAGGAGGTGCTCAGTGGTAACTTAGCAACTAGCTGCCAATTTTCTGTCTTACACTTGAATAGTTGAAAAGCGTGCTGTGTGCATGCTGGAGCTGAGGGCTTCTCTCTAGTATTCATGTTTAATGGCCTGCGAGTATAAACTGTGCTCAACATTCCAGTGACACTCCCTCTAGCCTAACAAAATTTTACCAATCTCCATGCTCAATAGATTGGAACAATTCACAGTTATGTTGGTAGTGTTAGCACACGTGAGTAACCTGTGTTCCTCACTGTTGAAAATCATACTTGCAATTTGTTTCCTGCATTGTTTTTCTTTCTTTCTCTCTTTCTCTCTTTCTTTCTTTCTTTCTTAAATGCACATCTGTAATAATGTAAAACTGAAAATTGTGCCTTTAAGCCGCTGTTTAGTCTTTCCTTGATGAAGATCGTTTTTTCAGTATGAGGAAAATACCTGATTGTGATTTTTCTGACAAATACGGTGACTGTAAAATAACTAGCCTTGTTTAAACATGAATATTTTTTTTTCTTGGCTAAGGCTTGCAAAATGAACACAATGTGTCAGACTTCATGAACACAGTGCATGTCTATCAGCAGGTCATGCACTTCAGGAATTTAAGTCACATGTTCACAATTATAGCTTTTTTAGATGATTATGTTGATGATGTAGACTCAATTTGAAATTTCCACTTTTTGAAATTGAAAAATGATTCATCTGTCAGCTCTGTCTTGACGCAGGGTGTGCATGTGCGTTTTATTTCCTTTTAGAACATAGATATTTTACTGTAGCTGTGGTCTTTAAAGGGGTCTAATCTAAAGTACTCAACAACACAGACAACACAGGCAAGGAATAGACGACACAGGCAAGGAAACACTTAAGGCAGAAACCAGGAGATAAGCTATGACTCTTCTTGTATTCCATGTTCTAGTGACCCATTATCTTTAGGCGGCATTCCTTGAGGCCACTGCAAGCACTCCCAAACTATCTAGTGGGATCACAAGCGCTGTAAAGAGTTTAGCACTCCTCTTGAAGTGGTAACAGATAAAAGTTTAACAGAAGGATTACTTTAAATATCTCTTCCTAAGACCCAGTCCTGTCATTCAACCCAGCACACGGTGTTCTGTGCCTAGACTTCTGCACATCCTGTTAAAATGGAGCATCTTTGTCCTCCAAAGCTTGCAAAAAGGCCCACTCTCAGAAGATTTTTTCTTTCTTCTATGGCATCTCAACAAGTCCAAGCTTAAGAAGTCCCTTAACGTAACTATTTGTTTTCATGAGCTGTTATGGGTATTCCAGATCCCCAGACTCTAGCATCGTTTATGACTGCGTAGGCCGCATGCGATGGTTCCCTGCAGGGCCCTTTCTGGCCATTGGCCTATTCACAAGCTAATGCATTGGGATGGAGGGCTCTACACAAGACTGATGTCATTTGGAATGAAGAGGTGATGAGAGCAAAGTGAAGGTGAAAGGCTGATGGCTTTGCAAACAAAGAGTGCGAAGAGTGCTGCCTGAGGCATCTACACCTCAGTTACTGCCTTAAAGGGGTCTGCTATCCTTCTGAAACTCATCCTTTATTCACATGCTAGTTATATGACATACAGTGGATATAAAAAGTCTACACACCCCTGTGAAAATGTCAGGTGTCTGCAGTGGAGAAAATGAGACAAAGATAAATAATGTCAGAACTTTTTCCACCTTTAATGTGACCCATGAACTGTACAACTCAATAGAA
>JBBJLR010000145.1:12114542-12124930 GCA_037577145.1 Brachypetersius gabonensis
CCTGACAACATAGCTCCTGGGATCATAAGAACACGCAAACCCCTCCACCACGATAAGGTGCCGGCTCCAGGAGAGGTAGAACATATTCTAATATTCAGTTTTAGTATCTTGGGGTTATTTTTAATATTTTACCTTCCCTGGGATATCATAAGTATCTGTCTAATCATCTAACAGTCTAACCTTTATACCTTTTGGAGCCTCATTTGAACTTTAAAGATTCTTAACACTCACACATCTCATTTACAAAAATTTATTTTTAAAGAAATGCGCTTTGTAACATTCATTAGGGAACCAAACGACTCCAAAGAACTCATTCTGACCCCTCATTATTCAAATGAAGTGTTAAAAACTCAAAACACATTGCGTTTTTTAAAGCTACTTTAAAAAACCTAAAATGATGGTGAATGAGCCTTTCGGCTCTGCAGGGCATGTGTGTTTCAGTTGATGAAACGTTTAGGCCTATTAGTTTATGAGATTTTCTCCAACTGTAAGAGGCTGATAGTAGGAGTGATATCCCAGCATCCTCTGCAGAATACGCCGGCAGCATTGGCAGTGAAGTCACCCCTCTCTTCCCTCAAGTTGTTCATTCATCTGGCTAAGCCATCGCAGAGCAGGGGAAAGGTGTGCATGTGTTTTCCCCTTTTGTTCCTATTTCTTCCTTTTTGCTCTGCTGCTTTTAAGCAGCAGGGTGGAAATAGCTCTGCGGTCCAGCTCCAGTACAGCGCAGCCCAGGAGAGGGAAATAGAGATTCAAGGACAGTGAGAGACAGGAAGACCTTTTTTTCGGAGGTGTTCTTACTCATGAGAAAAAAAGGAGAAAGAAATGTGAATTAATCACAGGCCTCATTTCCATAGGAGCCAGTAAGCATCTGTCAGAATGTGTTAAGTGTAAGGGGTTGCATGGAAAAGGGCAATCTTGTGCAGCGGTGGGGGTTTGCGCTGTAAAGCCAGAAAGAGGAATGGCTGAAGCAAGGTGTTCAGCTCTGTAAAACCACATGTTGTGACCTACCCTGCATGCCAAAACCGGTGCAGGAAATAGATTCTCAGTGTGCGAGTGCCACAAATTCCTGACCAGCATGCTAGCACAGCTGTGCACTTTCTTGGCATGAAGGGGGCATTTTAGACCAATCGTGGAGAAGCTGTGAGAATGGTGCACACCTTGCAGGGTACAGATCTAAAAACACTTTTCACATCAGGCAAAGCTGTAGGAATCGTCAACATGTCCAAATGCCAGTTTTTCCAGGTTAAGACTGGCCTTGGGCCTACTGTATTAAAGGAGACCTTGTAAACAAAAGAACCCAATTCGCATGTAAACTACTTTTCAGTGTATCTACCTCGGCTCAGGCTGCATCGCATACCTCTGACTCAAACAGCCAGCCTTTATGCCTTCACTGTTGCAGCTGCTGTTCCATGTCTAATGCACAAGACAGAGTAAGCAATATGGTGTTACGTATCCCAAACATTTTGTTTACTGACTGATTCAGCAAACTCTTTTTCATTGATTTTAACAGACTGTCTGGACAGATTGGAACATCTGGCTGCATAAAGGCTGCATAAAGCCTTGACTAGAGTAAGCAGAGCATTAAGCTACTGTAAGATAGTAATATAAACTAGTATATGTCATAGTCACTTACATCCTTGAAGAGTGTCAAGAACTGACTGTTCATTTGCTGTTTAATGTATCCCACTGCTTGACAGGAGCCATTGAGATAATCGTTGTTACGCATTTTACCTGTCAGCGGCGGCTGATGGCTGTTTTTTATTTTAGCTAGAGAACTTAATAAAAAAAGATTTCGGCATTAAACTTTAATATTTGATCAAATGCTTGGCTGGTACATGATAGTGTACGGCTCACCAGCCCATGCTGGAACTCTATACCTCTGGACAAAGTCCCACCCCTTACCAACACCCGCTCCTCAACATATACACATACACAAATAGCCAGTGGGAGCAGTGGTCAGTACTGTACGAAAAGAATGCCCCAAAAATGAGTTACCCTTAACATAGGAATAATTGATGGGGTAAAATATCATGCTAAGCCTGAATTAAGTTTTTTTATATATATATTTTATAGTCTCCATGGGATATAGATTGTAAATATCTGTGTAAAAAACCAATAGTTTATAATCCTTGTTTTTTTCCTAGCTGCAAGTCTAAAAAGCAACCGTATCCATGCAGACTATGTGTAAGGTTGTTATACAGACCACTGACATGAAGGTTCATGCCCCTAGTTTTCACATACTGTGGTCTGTGTGCAGTGGACCCTGTGTCTGATTTTTTATTTTTTTTTCGTTCCAAAGTGAGAACATTGGTGGCCTACATGAAGAATGTGAGTGCACTTAGGGTGATCTGTGCCTGAACTGGGAATCAATCCATCCTGAGTGGCTCCCTGGATGGAGCCAATAAATGGCCTCTCCCTGTTGTCTGTAAATGGCCTCTGGACTCTCTGATACCAAAGCATGGATGCTGTACTGCCAACAGAGACACAACACCAAAGGCATTCAAATGAAAGTCCACATGCCTTTCTCTGAGTTGCAGGGATTTCCCCCAGCCCCTCATCAGAAAAACCGAGTCCCTGGTGATTCTGCTGCTTCGTCTTGATCTTGTTTTCATTGTTTCTGTGGGCATGGATAAATGGTTCAGCTTTTTGCAGCAGCTGTGCCATTTGTAGACATGACTTTGTAAACAGCTTTTAAAAGGCGTTGGCGCTTTATAGGCACGTTTATATCTAAAAAGTTTTAAATTACATGTTCCACTGCTCTGAGCTGACCTGTTTTCAAACTGCCCGTCATACAAACTGGTAACATCAACTCATTTACATGGGATCATTTCATTTTGCTTCTGAATTGGCTAGAGTCCCCCTAGCATATGCCCAGCTCATTAGGTGTGTAAGTGGTTGAAACCTGAACAAGCGCAATTGTTTTCTCTGACACTGAGTGGGGATTGTGTTGGCATCAGCAGAGTCTTGAAGGTGGCTAAATTCAAGCATAATGTGCTGAGGGCCTTAGCATCTCTCCTATTGTTCTTACCAACCTCACCAGGGGATGAACTCACCGTCTGCGAGTAGACTTGCCATAATGAGTTATGGTTCATTTTCCACTTGGCTCTACTGGAGGATAGAAGCGCCATCGATAACAGCCTGGTTTGTATGCTCCCACATGCCCCTGCTCCTGTCCTGGAGAAGTTATCAATTAGTTCACTGTGTGCACCAGCAGCATCCATATCTGAACTTTGATGACAGCACCCTCAGCTTCTCATCTGAGTCACTCCTGGGCTGTTTTTTAGCGTTCACACTGGAAGACGTTAAAGCTGTTGCAACATCTGTTCTGCAAAGCTCAAAGTGACAGATTCTTGTATACTTTCTGGTGTTAATTATCTTACAGTTGTAAGTGATTAAGATGCAATTAACTGTAATGTGAGAATGCTGTACTGTCATAACTTCTGATTGCAAGATCAAATTGATGTCTGTCAAATTAGAGAAATGTGATGGGCTCTGTCTTTGAAAGCTCCACGGGAGTCAGTAGACAGTGTGCAGCACCAGCAGATCTAATCAAGGTATTTATTTGGCTTAGACCTAAATAGGGATTCAGTTGCTCACAATTGGTTTGTGCTTGAATTTGACTACAAAAGCGACGTTTCTGAGACAGGATCCGAGTAATCGCACAGAAGCTGTGCTACGCTAAGCAGGCCTTCCTTTGCTCTCAACCCCCTGCTGTGATATTAACATCTCGAACAAATTCCTTTACGTGTGACAGCGCAGTGCAGCACAGCATTGATCTTTTAATGTGGCTCGATGCTACACGTGATTTATTCTGTAAAAGATGAGCATGTATAATTCCATAGGCATGTGATTTTGTTAGGGTATTATTGTGAAAGTGTAATAATGCATAACACTGAAGATGCATAATCCTCATTTTCTGCTTATTCATATAAATAACAGCAGTGACCAGTGCTCATTTTGACAATTCCTGAGTGGTGATTTTGTTCTTTCGCAACAATACCATATCAGTTGGCCTATGGGACGGCTCCTCGTGTATTTTCTTCTCGGAAAACAACGTTGCATTAAGTTTTTTTTCCCAAACGAACTTTGCTGAGATGTAGGGCATAAACATTCTGTAATGCTAATGACTAGCATTCTGATGCTTTCTCCTATTTTGATGATGCGATCAAAGTGTTGGACTGAAAATCAGATTGCACCACGTGTACAGTAGCTCACCAGCCCAGCAGGCTAACTGTCACCAATCCACAAATGAGAGCCATATCACAGAGGTGGCCAATTAAATAGATTTAAATAAACATACAGCTTTATTACCTTTGGGAAGCCTCCGTTGTTTGAAATTCAGCGGTCTAATTGAGAATAATGATGTGCTTGTGTAATATTATTAGCACATTGTAAAACAATCGAAGTATGATCTGCGTAAAATGAAAGAGGACCAGTTTAAGGCAGAAGACTCTCGGGAACATATTCAGCACTCTATGTAGGCTCTGGCTGTGTAGCTGCTTGGCTTATATGAACACTTACTGACACAAGCAAAACCTCTCATCTCTAATTTTGATGACGTTTCTCCAATGTTTTATACAGAAAAAGATGGTTCTACGTAATCTTGCCTTTAACTCACTCACTTACCTATAACTCACATTGATCTTCTTTTCAATTTATCATAGTTTTTTGCATTTTTCTCTGCCTATGTAGTTTTATTAACATTTTGGTGACACCATGCAGTGCAGGACCAAGAGATGACGTTAAGAGATTTGATCTTTTTTTTTTTACATTTTAGTCCCACACTGCATGCTAACACCAAAAGCTCATTGGCAATGCAAAATGATACAAAAACATTTCAGACCCAAAGATGCTAATTACATTTTCTTTTTCCTTTCATAAAGATATTTTTATCATTAATATGAGTCCGTTCAAACAAAGGGAGTCCATGCTTGACCACTTTGCTTTACAAGTAGAACTTATTCTGGGGAAGTGGTACATTGCACTTACACAGTCAGCAAGAAAGTTGACAGTTGTTATGGGAAACTCTTCTGTCAACTGTGTCCAAACTGCACAGTTCCAAAGCCAAGCCTCCCCGTAACAGCATTTTTCTTTCTGTCTTTCAGTTCTGTTCGGCCAGTTTGTCCTGTTCCAGACATCTCTCAATGATGTGGTTGACATTTACGATGGGCCTACGCAGCAGTCCCCTCTGCTCTCCTCTCTCTCGGGCTCTCACTCAGGTAAAGCACACTCCGAGCAAGGGATCCCGGTGATTATGTCAGACATTTGATTGCACTTTCAATGTTGAAGACCTTTAATTCTGGTGACACTTCGTAACACAGTCAGTGCTACTCAAAGTTTAAAAGGTTCCAAAGGTTTCAGAAGATCCCTGCTGACTGCTTTTCTAAATCTATGAAGTTCCTGATATCAGCACATTGGCTCCAGACGCCCTATCACTGTGACTAATAGGAGGTGTGAGTACCCGTTGTGTGTGCCACAAGGCAGAAATTATGGCAGGGTGAGAGGAAATGGCTTATTTTCTCTCTCTTTATCTTCTTGCAGTGGCTTTGCAGATGAAAAGCAGTTAGTGCTATTGATTGAAGCGATAGGGCTTCAAGGGAGATCAATGAGAGGGACACTTTTTATCTGAGCTTTTCATTTTGCGTGATATACTTTACAAACACACAGTTTAATTAGAAAAGAAAAGCCAGATGAAAAGAATCAACTAACTAAAAGTGATCATCAAATCTACAGGCAGCCAGCTCAGGGGATATGAGGTGCTCAAGGATGCCAGGCTGCATAAAGGAAGATTCACAATGCTGGTGTTTTTGAGTTTTGTTTATTTTTCCTTTTCTCTTGTTTCCAGGGGAGTCATTGCCCTTGAGTACTGGAAACCAGATAACTATCAAGTTCTCTACAGTTGGACCAGAAACTGCCAAAGGCTTTCACTTTGTATACCAAGGTCAGTGGAAACTTTCAAAACAAACTGCTTGTTTGCATTTGCATATGGCAAAGAACCAAGCACATTTGCTTTGCCCCTTTTGACATGTACAAAAAGACTGGAAGCTGTAGAAAAGTCAAAGAATATTTTGTAAGAAATTTCTTTGGCCCTGCTAAGTGCTCATTGGGTCAAAGGCCTTTTTTTTTTAAGTTTTACAGATTGCACCATTATTTGGTGTGTATGGATTTTTCAAATCAGCAGATATTGAATTCAATTTAAGGTGAAATAAGATTTAAAAAAAAACATTTTTCAAGAAGTTTTGGTTTTAACTATTGCAGAGGCCAAACTGTGTTTTTAAAATAATTGTGTTCACATAGGAAGAACTGTCATGTGACTGCTGAAGAAATACAGCACATCTTGTAGTGTTTTCTAGATAAAGGAGCCTGTATTGCTAGCAGATAACTGGAACTTGCAAAACTCAAAGTGCATCCATGTATTCAATAAGGTGACATAGACTTATTAATGTAGCCTAAGACTTACTGTAATTTATTAAAAAAAAAATCATACTTGTTCATTTTATAGCTGCCACGAAGCTTCACTATGTCCCAATAACCGGTCTGCAGCACCTTTTGGAGCGCTGGAGGCATTTTGAGTATGTTTACAGAAGTTTTGAGATTGTATTTCGGAAATATTTTCTGGGTGACAATTGGCTGGTGTTTGTTAGCCACATAGCTCCAGTGATAGATTTCTTATGTGCATTTTTAATGCTTTTAAATCAATCAATCAATTAATCAGTCAATCAATAATGTTAAATAGCACTTTTCATACATCTGAATGCAGCTCAAAGTGCTTTACATGGACTTTAAATACACCATTGATTGTAATTGACACATCATCATTAATGTATACAGTAGGGAGAAATGTTGGCCCTGCAGGGCAGAACACAGTTTGTATTTCACACGTTAATGCTTTCAAATAATCCAGCTGCCACTAAATTAAATTTGCCTGTTATGAATGTTATACAAACAATGTCTTAGGTAATTACTTTTAGAGGGCAAAGCTGGTGAGCTGGATATCACTGTGTGTGCTGTTTACTGTGTTTACTGTGAGTCATGTGTAAGTTGGAAAGATTGCTTCTGTTGAAATGCATCATTATTCAAGGCCGCGCAACTTTCCCAGAATCGTCTGATTCACGCCTCTGGAGTCTGCTGAGCCTTGAAGGCTTTGGAGGAAAGGTTTTGTCAGCTCGCTGTTGATGATGCTTACTGACTAAAAACCATTACTCAGCACTGTTGGGAGACATGATGCTGCTCCGCTCAGCAAACGCTTCAAATCTGCTCAGAAGCCCCAACATGATCAAGCTTCTTATAATTCTACAAACTGTTCATATTTCCCCTCCTAAATCTCTTCAAAGAACCACCCAAGACTCTCCAGCGTAAAGACGGCATGTCCTGCAGCACTGCAGACTTCTGAATATGCTCCAGTCGCCCCCGCCCGTGTCTCCCTTCACCGCCCCACTGTGTTCTGGAAAGCCTTTAAACATTGCTCTCCAGTCGCCTGTGACTCAGTTGCTCTTGAGGCTGAAGACTAATGGCCGATCTAGGCACTAATCTGCCGCTTGGTTATTAACTGGTTGAACAGTAGACAGTCTATTTTGAATATTTCTGAATGGATGGCTCTGGAATTAAAGATCTGTTTACAAGGTTTAGACTGCAAGAATGTGTTAGAATTTGATTTGGCTGAAATTAAGTTCTTTATTGGCCATTGTGAAAGAGAAAGCGTGTGCTTGGAAATTGCGGCAGTACTGCAAAAAAAAAAGAAGAAAGAAAGAAATAGAACTCACGATTACAGAGCTGGTGTATGAGTCACAGCCTGACATTTCCTAAAAGGAGTTTAAGGCAAGCTGAGCTCCCACTCACTGTTTAAGCTTATTAAATATTTTCAGATAAACTACAAATACAGTTTATTAAAGAGACTAATTTAAAGGTCTCTTTACCATCTGTATATGTGTATTATGTGCTGCAGTGCTTTGAGAGAATCTTTATAAAATCAGCTTTGACTTCACACCCATGAAATCCATTGTTATAACAGAGCTCTCCAAAACTGCAGGTTCAACGCAGCTGTTGCACCTTTGGGAGCTTTCAACTGCAGTCAGAGCTGCTCACTCACTAACTGAAGTGATTTCAAGCCCTTCTTTTCACAAACGAGGAGGTGGAACTACTGCAGGCCAGATTTGTTCACCTAGGCGACTTATTATTAAACTTATAAACATAAACCACAGACTGGAGTCTCTGCTTCTTCCATTTGTTGTGAATAAAATAAATCATATTTAGTAAGACAACTCCAATTACAGCCCTTAAATGCCTCGGTTTACCACTTAGAGTTCTCTTACTACACACTTGGGACCCAACTCATCACACCACTGAAATCAGAAGAGGGGCTGGAGGAAAGCATTAGGTCTGCTGTAATAACTCTGAGGTCTACAGTGAGTTATTTCTGTCATTTTGCTATGGTATTTAAATGTAAATATGCATTGATTAACAGTTAGATATTTAATCCATTACATTCTTTTTACACTATATAACAACTGGATCCAAGACATAATGTATCAATACTAGAACGAAATCAGCAAAATATCCTGGTTCAGATATTAGTGAGAAAAAAAGATAAACACGACCCCATCCTGCGACAAATCATGCCTGGAGCAGCACAGCACATGTTTCATGTCATGAAAAACACAAAAATGTGGATTTCTTGGGGAAAACAATTAAATATCTGGAACAGGACTAATTTGATTGATTGAAACTAGCTCAATAAGTTTTTGAAGGAGTTTATATCTCAGATTCAATGTCAGGTTGAAGTATCAGTAGTAGAAAGGATTGGTTAAACATGTTAAAATCTGCAATTTTGTCTTGTATTGATATCAGAACATGGAAAATATGTAGAAAACATATGTGTTTGTGTGTGTGTTTGGGAATAAAACAACACAATTTGTAGAATTGTAACTTTTTACCCATTTCAGATCAAAGATTTCTTCTTTTAAATGTGAACATGGTTGAACGTTTTGAATGCACACTTTTTGACACCATGTCTTTCACCTTGATGAGTAATGAGTAATTAAAGAAGTTAAACTTAAGAAGGTTAAAGCTCTTTTGCTGTCCCCTACACAGCTGTGCCACGGACCAGTGCCACACAGTGCAGCTCTGTGCCTGAGCCACGCTTCGGTAGGCGGATCGGCAATGACTTCGCTGTGGGTGCCGCTGTGATGTTTGAGTGCAATCCTGGATACACACTGCACGGCTCTACCGCCATACGCTGCGAAACTGTGCCTGACGCCCTGGCCCAGTGGAACGACACCCTGCCCACATGCATCGGTGAGTCTCACTCCCATCTATTGACACCTGCAATCCAATATGGAGGACTTCAGTGTTCATTATATCTTAACGAAGACAGAGCAGGAGGCCTTAAAAGTGAACTTTCAGCAGATCTGGGCTGTCTGCGTCTGTCTCCAAGGTGAAGTGGGTTAATTAGGCGAGCTGCGTGAGTTAGCAGACAAAAGCAGGCCCAGCTTTGGGCTGGAAAAAGGCGGAGTGGGGGGTGCGAACACTGCAGTCCCTTAATGCAAACAGGCAGGATGTTTCCCCTTGGCTGTGCATACAGTCAGGTTTAAAGAGCATGGCATTGAAGGTGGGGCGGCTTGATGAGTAGGCAAACTTAGACAAAGTGCTGCTGCTTTTCTCTCCCTCTGCTTTCCTCTCTCTCTTTCTCTCTCACTTGTTCATTCTCTCTGAACTGCTGCCAACCTACCCTAGAGCAGCCACTTGATGATCGTAGCCAGGTTTCATTTGTCGCCAGGAATCTGTGTTCATCCTCTTAAATTGGCTTTTTTTTGTCATAATATTGGAAAATTTCAACCAATTTCATTCTCCAAATTGATATGCATTTCAGTTGATATCTTTGTGTCTTTATGTCAATTTGTTGTAATTGTCCCCACGTCCAGGAAGGAAAGAAAGAGAACAAGAAGCGCATGTTCCCTTTGAATGAATGAACGAATGAAGAAAGCAAAATGAAATGAAAAAGGCCATCACTTACAAGAGTCCCAGTGGAATAGGTTGAGTGTAGTAAAGCCTGCTTGTGCTCTTGTATTCTCACAGCATAGCATTTGTCTGGCCTTGTTTTGTTTTACTTCCTTTTCTGATGTTTTCCGACTGAAAGGGCAGAAATATGAGAGATCTCGCTTGATTACCTGGGCACATGCTGCATCCTATATATCACTGCTAAAATATGAATGAGTGTGAAATTGCTGCGAAGTGAATTTGTTTAATAATTTAAGAATCTGGCACAGATATATTGAGCCCTCCTCCG
Organism: Brachypetersius gabonensis; assembly: GCA_037577145.1. Taxonomy (NCBI): domain Eukaryota; kingdom Metazoa; phylum Chordata; class Actinopteri; order Characiformes; family Alestidae; genus Brachypetersius; species Brachypetersius gabonensis. Next base: position 12,124,828 of record JBBJLR010000145.1, read on the forward strand.
TATCCTGCCTCCTCTTCCAATCTCTTTCTCTCTCTCTCTCTCTCTCTCACTCTCTCTCTCTCTCTCTCTCTCTCTCTCTCTCTCTCTCTCTCTCTCTCTCTCT
>JBBJLR010000145.1:12125030-12147772 GCA_037577145.1 Brachypetersius gabonensis
TCTCTCTCTCTCTCTCTCTCTCTCTCTCTCTCTCTCTCTCTCTCTCTCTCTCTCTCTCTCTCTCGCTCTCTCTCCCCCTCTCGCTCTCTATCTGTCTTTGCCTCCCCCCCCTTCTTCCCCCCAGACACCTATCAGTGTGTTCCTACCTGCTCTTAGCTGTTTAAACAAAGTGATTGACTTTGACCTCTAGATTATCCCCTTGTCCTTGACAGATATCATCATACCCATGCCGGGGATGAAAAAAAGAAAGATCTGTCCTGGCAGCATTAGATAGCAGCCCATGCTTTTGTTATTGACAGATCCTCTCCCCAGCTTCTAGATGCACGCAAGACAATAGTTGGCAGGCCTTCTAGAAAACGGCACAACGTAGCTTATTCATTAGTCGAAAGGTATTTGTCACTCAAATCACAAAAATGTAGTATATTAATAAAAAATATTTTAACCTTTAGAACTGTACTCGTAAAATTATAATTGCAAAAAGTAAAGCCTGCAGCCTGGCCGTTCTCCGGCCCCCCCTCCCTCTGCACGCCACCCACTAGTGAGCCGAAACAATTCAGAAAATTTTCCCAGGTTCAGAGATGCTGTTTTTTTCCCATCAATTCTAAGACCTAAAATAACAGAAATTTGGTCATTTCTGTTCTTGATTGGCTTTTGTGTGAGATGCTATTATTGAAACCCCATTAGCGACTATTATTACATTTTTAAACTACAATAACTTTGGTTCTGTGTGACAAAGGAACACTGAACAAATCTCAGCATTACGTCTGGCACCTCAAGCATCAACACAAACCAGGGGAACTTTTATATAAGGAGTTGTATGATGACAATTTAACTTTTGTTGCACAACTGTTCTGCAAGTGTTCTAAGTGTTAAACAGTTTGAACAGGATATGCCTGCTTCTGTCGTTAAGGGCCTCCGTATTCTTTTAAATATTGGTGTTTGAAATGTAAATGTTTGTTTCAGAAATGAAATGAGTAACATTGCATCAGACTTGCAGGTTACTAGCAGGCCAGAATTGTTTGGTTTAGGTCTGTTTTCCGCATTTTCTTATTTGTTATGTCTTCTTTGAAGTGCACCTTCATCTAGCGACCATCACACAATGTCAAAACTGTTTGTTCTGTGAAGATTCCTAAACCACGATATCACTGTATCATTTATCTTATTCTGCCCAGGAGCACATCATTGGGTAAGATGAGGTACAGTCATTTCTCATTCACTCTGATAAGGTTTGCTCCAGTTAGTCATCAAAAATAGCAAAAATGTCTGGAAGGAGGCTGCTGGAATCCAGGCCTGTGCTTGTGTGGTTTGTGTTGAGGCCTCATGCGGGATTAATGCATGTTCTGACCATGTCTCTATGGGTTTGCCTTGCCAGTGCCTTGCGGAGGGGTTCTGACTGCACGCAAAGGGACCATCCTGTCCCCAGGTTACCCTGAACCTTATGACAACAATCTCAATTGTGTGTGGAAGGTCTCCGTGCCTGAGGGAGCTGGAATCCAAGTGAGTGAAGAAGCGTGTTTGAAGTCCCTCGAATTAAATGTTGGATATTAGGGGTATCGGCAGCGTAAAAAAGTGAAAACATCAATAAAGAGAATTTTAAATATCTGATTAATAATTTATGGGGCAAATGTTTAATTTACAAATGAAGAGAACCCATTTCTGCTCAGTCCTTTCATTTGGTTTTATAATTTTGTTTGTTGAATTATGAAAAGGTGACGTGTCATGTTTGTAATTCTCAGTGTGCTGAAATGCTAGCCCCTGTCCGTACTGCGCTTTCACTTCCTTTTTTTTTTAACCTAGATTCAAGTTGTGAGTTTCGCCACTGAACATAATTGGGATTCTCTGGATTTCTATGATGGAGCCGACAACAATGCCCCCAGACTTGGCAGCTATTCAGGTAAGGCGAGCTTTAGAGCAGAGGTCAAATGCTAGCTAACTAGAGTTTTGCTGTTTTTGCGGCTCCACAGAATTTTGAAGTGAGCCCTTGACTTCCACTAAACATTATTGGCCTTCTGACTCAATTCTCAGAAAATTAAGTGCTCTTTTGTGGTGGCAAATAACAGCCAAAAGTGTTTCCAGAATTGGAAATGAGACTGTCCTTCTGTCTTTGTTCTCATAAAATAAGCCCCTCCAAATAAAAACATTGAGGGGAACCTTTCAGACACTTAACTTTTCACAGCCAGCTGAAACCCAAGAAAGCACATCATGTTGTGTTTGTCTGGCTAATTAAGTCCCCTGTCTGGTGAAGCTGCTATCGAGCAGCATGGCCCGTTGCTCTACGAACCTTTTGTTCACAAACAAAGCAGGCAGCGGTAGCATGTCGATGTCAGGAGCATGGCAGACTGTCAGTGGGCCCTGACCTGGTCAATGACCGTCTGGGCACAGAGGAAGAGGGTACAATGATTAGCTGGGCCTGTTGAGATCTGCACCTTTATCTGGCTAAGAGGGACTGCGATAGTCTTTACTGCTTTCATGGTGACTGGACAAGCCCTGGCCCCAATTCCCACAGGTTTAAGACTGTGTGGGGTTAGAACAATAGGCAGTAATGGACAAGTGGACGGGGTGGAGGTAGCACAGCACAGAGGGTGATCTCAGTGGATAAGTGTTCCAGAGAGTGTGTTAGCTACTGAGTGAGGACTTTTTCCAGTGTTCGTAGATAAACTAGCTCTTTTGAGATAAAGTCTCAGTACACACTCCAACTTCAGGGAAAACATCTATCCTTGAATGGGTTTGTTGTAATGTTCTTTAGGATGAATATGAATAGAGTGAAAGATTAATTTACAGTGGTGGGATGGTCTGTTGGATTTAGGCATAGTCATGAAATGGAAAACAGCTGACTAGTATCCACATATCTCAGCCTTAAGAAGCCAGTGTCTCTGCTTAAACGTCCTTTCTTCTGATCTTCTGGATTTTAATGTTTGGCAAAATTCACTTATCGATCTAATTTGGCCTGCAGAGAAAGGAGTTGCTTCGACAGGTAATTGCTTCGACAGGTGCCTCCATGCATAAAAGAAAGCACAAAAATTAATTTTGAACAGAGTATTTTTTTTTACCATGTTAGGGTGAGAAAAGAAAAAAAAATGAGTAAATTAAAAAATAAGTAAGATAGAAAGTCCTTTATCAATGTCTAAGAAGTTTAATTCTTTTAATTATTGTACATATATTCATTTAAAAAAAAAAAAAAAGCTTTACTTTAGTTTGCTGGATAAAGAATGAGATGTATGTTGTTATCGCTGCTTTTTTAGGGACCACTATTCCTCAGCTGCTGAACAGCACATCCAACAACCTTTACCTGAATTTCGTATCAGACATCAGTGTGTCAGCAGCAGGCTTCCATCTGGAGTACACAGGTACAAGCTGAGGGCAGCTTCTTATCGCTCACATCCCCCACTCATTCCTTGTAAAGACTTAGACTGCAGTGGAGACTAGACTGCAAGCCTAACACACATGGAGTGTAAATTACTGGTACAGGATTTATACTGAGAAACAAAAACTTTCTTAACAATGCAAAACACATTGGCTGCACCTTTCCTTAAATCATCTTTTATCAGTGTGAAAAAATAAGACTGATTGTCACAACAATGCTGCGCTGTTGTACTTCTTCATTGGACATGTTTGCATTTTTCTAGATCTCTCTCCTTTACTAATAATGTTCAACGCTCCTCTTTCTTAATGTGATTCGACATGGCGCGGCCATCTATTCTCCCAGGGATTCCCATTAGTAGAATATTTAAAGACATGTTTATCGCAAAATAGCGTGCAGAGGCAGTGCCTTAGCCTAGATTTTGTGGCCTGTAATGAAATACATTGAGGTAAAATGGCACAAGCCAAGTCCCATAATTTTACCCCAGATTTTGTCCAAATAATTCATCTGGCTGCAGGTGCCCGGGAAGCTACACCTGCTCTATAGAAAAACCTGCCAGGCCTCCACATTTGTATCTACGAAATAATTATCTGGAAAGGTCCAGTGTTGGATGCTTTAATGCTTCTCATATCCTCAAAGGCACTGCAGACATAGATGAATAACATTTGTTTTCTAAACCTATATTTAGGGGCAGGTTTTCCACACACTTTGGTCCTAAACTTCACTGGAGAATTCTCATTGACTGTTTAAGTTTAAGTTTAATTTATTTAATTTATTAACCTTTATAGTCACCCATTAACACACCACTTATAAAACAATGCTTGATTCAAGTCTAGAGTTCACCCCTTGTATTACATACAATGCAAAAATTCTAACCATACACCTAAAATGTGGCTGTGAATGGACCTTACTGAAATGTGTAAGTTGGTTGCAGATGAATGAAATGTATTAAATCATCATGATTATTGCTAAGCGTGTGAATGGAAGACAACAACAATGCAGTTCTACAGTGATGTTAGTTTCAAGACAAGTGACTTTGTGTATTTCATGTTTCCACAGCAATCGGTCTTGATTCCTGTCCAGAGCCTCAGACCCCTACCTATGGGATTAAAGTTGGAGATCGTTACATGGTGGGGGATGTAGTTATGTTCCAGTGTGAACAAGGATATTCGTTACAGGTAAAACGTGTTCTGTCCTATCCTTATAGTGGTGGCAAAAGCATTATTGCACTATGTTGCACTATATTGACATGTTTGGATAGTTTTTTCACCTGTTTAAGTTCACTTTTTAGTATATTAAAGCTAAATTAATTAAGTGTAAGGAGATTTACGTTATAATTTTGTGAATGTGTAATGATTTTTCTAAAATGTTCCTTCTCTTTGTTTTTTCCAGGGAAATGCCCACATCACGTGTATGCCAGGACCAGTGAGGAGATGGAATTACCCCGTACCTCTCTGCCTCGGTACAGTAATCAAAAGGATTAGAAATTGTTTGGGCCAGCTTTTCATGCATAGACTAAGCCACGTCCTTGATGATTTTCATATGTAGACTAAGCCAAGTGATTGTGGAACCATCAGTGATATTGACATATTTCTTTTACAGTTAGATTACTGGCTTCCTGGCTACACGCTCACATACTTCTGGAAACTATCACACACACTTTTTTTTCAACAGTGACTGATTTGCAATATCATTAGACATAGTTTCAGAGTAACCCTAGGTTTGAGGTCCTAGCTATCCATTATTCCTTCAGCTTTTACTTGAGTCCTGTCCTGAAATGTAGAATGTTTGAGCCTCTGAGAAAACCACCAAAGAGCGTATTGATGGATTGTCTGCTGTTTATTCCTGGGGCCCTTTTTAAAAGGGAGCCCCTACTGAAAGCTTCATGTCATAGAGATTTGCTTCATTTGTCTTTCTCAGGCCAACTGTTTGAGAGCTAGCCAAGCTGAAAATCCTGAAATGCCCGGCTCAATAATTAACTGCCCAGCTGCTAACTCATATCTTTAATGAAAACACTCCCAGAACCCACTACATGACTTTTTTAACACTCGTTTCCGAGTTCTTTCTGTTCAGCTTAGATAAGAGGCAGCGTGTCTCTGAGCTCAAGCTAATATGAATTAATGAAATAGCACAAAAAAACTAAAAGCATTTTTTTTTTCCTAAATGGATGGCTAGGTAACATAGAATGGCTTTCAGCCACACAAACAAGGTTAATGTTACACTTGAATACTTTAGATTGACAGAGTGCTCCATCACATCTTCAGCTTTTTTAACAAAAGTTTCAATCTTAATGGAGAGGGCAGATCTAATTCCTGAGAACACCTAATGGTGTTTAAGAGTTTTTATGTACTATTATGCCTTGGCAGGTATTAACAGGAAATGCTAGAGGTGTGAAGTGTGAATAAATCACATTTATTTCCGGTTTTAGACCAGCTAAGAAGGATTTTTGGCAGAAAATCCCCCCTGGCAGCATAACTGAGTCCGAGCCGAGGTTTACAAACAGCCCGAACCGTTTAATTACTTATCAAAATTTGTTTAAAGTATGGAAATGACAATGCAGTACCAAAATTGGGTCTGTATGGTGAGCAGATGGTGTGAGAGACGAAGCGATTTCTTTAGAGATAAGTGTAAACATTTATGGAGAGTGTGCTGAGAATGAATAAATGATCAGTGACAGCTGCATCAGCTTGAGGGTGCAGGGGAGTTGGGCTGGAATCATGACAGTTTTACTCACTGACTCGCATGCCACGTCTGATAGGAGCGTTAACATGTGAACGACGTGATAAACAAAAATAATGATACTGATATTCACTTTAATGGATTTGTGGAGTAAAGGAATGCCAGGGACCTCCCCTGATGCAAGTAGGATGTGGTTGTTTTTCCTCCATTCCCTGGTCTTTCGCCAGTCTTCATGTTTCGGGTGCGACTTTATAGCCCAAAACATGGGAGAACAACTAGCATGGCCATGTGTGTAGGGTGCAGATGCGTGTGAGTCTGCTTTGAGGTCTCTGATTTTGCTCACACGGGACACTAAATGGAGGTTCTCTTTTGTTGCTGATTTGATGTGCCAGAGATTTGGCTCTCAGACTAGTGCCATGGTGAAGAGCTTTCTATCGAGATATCAGGGTCTCCCCTTGAGACCCCCTCTCTCTCTGTTCTGGGCCCAGTGAATGCTTTTGAAAAGTTTGTGACTGATCAAGGACGTCTTGTTTATCGCCCATGTTCCCCAGGAGCATGTTTGATTGCGTTTTGTCCCTTGTCCTGTCCGATTCCCTCCCGTTTTTGCTGTTTTGAAGATGTGCTTTCATTACCAAGATGTGCACTAATGCCCTGTAACTCATCCTCTGCCATAGTAAGGCCTTTCAACTGGAACTTTTCAGCTCTGACGAGCCCTTTATTTCAGCAGGAAACGCTATTTAATCATGCCTTCAACATTTCACTGCCTTCCTATTGGGCAAATCCTTCATTGTCACCAAGCAGACCATAGCAATAGTTTTTGGCTCCCCAAGGCACAGAATAAAAAGCAGCAAAAAACATTGTCATTCAGATCAGAATTCAATCAAGTCCCAGCAAGTGTTTGTACTTTTTGTTCCTATTTAACACTTTTCTGCCCTGCCTTAAGGTGCTGCTGTTTTCATTGCAGAATTTAGCTTGTGCCTGTTTAGCATTAGGCTCACTTCAGAATAAGCAAGGTATAAAAGAAAGGCGAGCTATGCTAATGTCACAACTGGAGCGAACCGATCTGTTACTGTGATAGATGAGCTGCTTTCTGTTTGTCAGAGGCCTGCAAGCTCTCTTTGAAGCGCTGTTATCTAACACCCTGATTCTGGAGTGTGAGGTCGGCACTTTGTGAATCATCCTCAATTAGCCGTTAGCTTTACCACTGTGCCACATTCAGTGCCTGACCTCAGAATCGAGTAAATGATGGTTCTAACTTAATGAGAAGAGTTGCTAGTATTGATCTGCTGATTGAAATCAGCAAGAGTTGTTTGTCTCCGTTTTTGTTTATGACTCATGCAGGGGGATGAAATATTCTTTTATGAATAACAATGAAGACAAGGAACATAGTCATTGACAGGAGAGTGCAAGAACTCTCACATAAAGAGAGAACATATTTTCTTTATCTGCAGCGAATGGAGATATTAACAGAATAGCACAGTTTTTATAATAACACACTTTTCCATACATCCGTGTTGGTGAGTTAAATGAACTTGTTTGCACCCCTCTACAGCTCAGTGTGGGGGTTCCATGACTGAAGTGAGTGGAGTGATTCTGAGCCCTGGCTATCCTGGCAACTATCCCAGTGGTCTCGACTGCACCTGGACTGTCACCTTACCCATTGGCTTTGGTATGTGTGGCTAACCTTTGCGAAAATGTTGTTGCTTGGTTTAAAATATGTTAAACTGTATTGATCTAAAAGGGTTCATTAAACCATTAATATTTAACTAATGCCATGCATAGAAATTGTGTTATTAGCATTTCTGTATATGTATGCAATATATGTATGTATGTAATATATGTATGTAGTATATGTAATATTACATATACATACATATAATTTCTGTATGTAATATTAATACCTTGCAAATACCACTCCACCTGAATGCATTTTTAAAAATACATTTTAGACAAAAACTTTGTCTTAAACAATGTCTCAGGCATCAGGCCTGTGATCAATAGCTTTTTGTGAGGTTGTATTTGGAGGCCTTTGGACATTTTGGACATCTGGTTCCTATCACCTGCACTGTGAACTGTTCTGACTAAACATTTCTCAGTTCTTCTTCACAATAACATAAATGTTGCCCTTGTAAGTATAGCATTGAGCCCTGACAAAAATGTAGGTTTATGTTTAGGAATAAAGATAAAGTGCATTTGGGAATAAACGTGTAGGACATTTACAAAAGCAGAACATGAATGCGAAAGGCTGTTGCCACAAAAGAAGATACAAGAATTTTCCACAAGCTAATAAATATTGAAAGTGTTGTGGTTTGTCAATTATGTCTTTTCCTTGCTTATACGCATGTACTTTGTCCAAGTGACAGCACTCTTTTCATTACTGATAGCAGTTTATCACAGATTTACAAGAATTGCAGAAAATCTTTCACAGAGAAGCATGGAATGCAAAAGCCATGAGAGTCATGAGTGTCTGCTGTTTTAATTATTATGTTTATTTAATCAGGGATCCACCTGCAGTTTCTGAACTTCTCTACTGAGGCCATCCATGACTATCTGGAGATCCGGAGTGGTCCGGGAGAGACCAGTGTGGTGATTGACCGGTTCAGTGGGCCACAAGTGCCAGAGCCCCTGTTCAGCACAACTCATGAGACAAGCTTCTTCTTCCACAGTGACTACTCACAAAACAAGCCTGGATTTCACATTACATACCAGGGTATGGCTCAGTTTTATTTGTCCTCCTTGATGGGAACCCAATAAGTTTACTAGAATAACATATGCTTTAAGAAGGAATGTTAAAATCTTCCAAATTAAATTGTTAATGGTGGTAATTAATCATTTATTGGACACTTACACCAAATAATTCAACTGTAATAAGAAACATCCTTGTTAATCCCTGTTAATAAGGCTGATCTTTTTAAAGACATGCGCTTCACACATTCTGAGTTTTCTAGACTTTCTTTTGATTTAATAAGAGTCATTAGTTAGTAGTCATGTTTTGTTCATTTAAACACTTAAATGGTTAAGCGTTCACATCTGTAGACTGAACAAGAGTGACATTTAGCTGAGAAAGTGTACATGATAAAGGACACACAATAAGAACGAGCAGGCTCTCACTAGACCAGATCCCTCCTCGCTTGTTTATAAACTCCTGATCCACACTTCCTTTTGTCACTGGAAGTAAATTACTTGTTTTAAAGCATTTCTCAAATGCTTGCAATCAATATGTTTGAATTTCTGACATTTTATTACTAGCTTGAATTGGTTGACATACTTGAAGTTTCCAAGGTTATTCATATAAACATCAAGCTCTGTTAACATTCAGCCATGGGATTTCTCAGAGACTATTTTATTTTGTTTACTTACCAAATAACCAAAACATTGCTCGAAACAAATTTCCTAATTTACTGAAATGTTATATTGTCAGGAGCTGAAGAATTCTTACTGGTGTAGCACGGCGTACATGCCCATTAAAGGTTTCAAACTTCACTTCGGTGCAGGAGTTTTACTCACTGGCTTACACCAATTGCATGAGCTATTTTTTGTTCACAGAGCCCTAAGCTTTTCGTCAATTCTTGCTACATTTTGCTGTAATATCTGCGCACAGCATTCAGTAGCACTGTGTGATTAGATTGCTGCTTGTTTTTCATTTCCAGCCTACCAGCTGCAGAGTTGTCCTGACCCCCGACCCTTTAGGAATGGCATTGTGATTGGCAGTGACTTCAGCGTTGGGATGACAGTGTCATTCGAGTGCCTGCCGGGTTACTCCCTCATCGGAGAGACTTCTCTCACCTGCCTGCACGGCATCAGCCGTAACTGGAACTACCCTGTGCCGCGCTGTGAAGGTGATCATTCTGCTCTGCCACTCCCCTCTCTAACATTCTGCTTAAATGTTTGTAGTCTGCTTGACAATGTTTTGCTAAGAAAGGTCAGGGTCTGCTTTAAAAGGAGAGCATTTGCTCGTTCAGGGTGTTGATAAGGTTTTGAAATTGAATGACTCTAGTTTTGCGCGCTTACTATCTTTCATTTGAAATTGGTATGAAAATGTTCCAAAGTCAATCAAGGACATGTTTGATGTCATACATCTCAGAAGGTTTGTGTCATTCTGTATTCAACACCATGCCCATATCTGGAGTTCTGAAAAAAACATTTTGCTTATCTACATTTTTCCTTCACATATCACTGGATCCTCTGAATTATAAGGTTGTTAACTGCCAAATGTGAACATGCTGAGCAACTGACCACAACACTAAAACATATGGCAAAACCAGCAAGCTTTGTCAAATGTGAGTGTTAATTTATTTTGGCAGTAGCAACAGCCTACAGTGTGAGTAGTTGATGTTAGTATAAAACAGTCATGAAGCTTTTATGCAACTTCATTTCAACATTCAGGAGTGAATGCTAAACAACCTCTTAATTAAGAGAAGCCAGTGAAATTCAGAGGAAGAATGTATATGAGACAAAACGTTTCAGGTATCAGGAACATACTGGTATATTGCAAACTAGAACAGCTGCAGCACTGTGATTTTTCTGTCCCCTAAAAGCTCTGTGTGGAGGAAACATCACGGCCATGAACGGCACCATCTTCTCCCCGGGCCATCCGGCTGAGTACCCCAACTTCCAAGACTGCGTGTGGAGTGTGAGGGTGCCCCCTGGGAATGGCATCTACATCAACTTCACTGTCCTCAGCACTGAGCCGATCTACGACTACATCACTGTGTGGTAGGAGTTTGTATGCATTTCATGAATATGTAATGACATGCTTATTAGGGAATCGATTAATATTCATCCGCCTGTGATCAATAGCAAGTGGCGCTGTCAGAGCAGGTCACTGCGCTAATAACACTAGAGAGAAGTAGGCCAGCTCTACTGAGAGATTTGACTGATTGGGTGGCTAAAAGAGTTAATCGCCTTCCAGCGTGGAGGAGGAGCGTGTCCCTGGCGACCTGCAGAACTTCCTTGAAAACAGCAGACGCTCCACAGAGCCTATCCCACATTTCTCCTTTAAAAGCCCCTCAACCACTTTCTGTGTCTTAGGACTGGAAATTTAAAACATCTATATTTCCTCCTGATATCCAGGATGTTGGACGCTATACTAGAAGGGCATGGCTCTCTAAACAGCCTGTGCGTTTTTTGTTCATTTAATGTATATAAACATCAAACACTGGAACTGTTTAGCTGAGATTTCTCCAAAGTTTCCTTTGCTTCAGTGAATACGTGAAATGCTTATCTGATTTTTTTTTCTGTTGCCTTTATAATAATGGTTTCACATTGCTTAATTACAGAAAGCAATGGGGCAGAGCTGTAGTTTGCTCTAAAAGTAAATTAAAAATGGAACCCTATAAAACTGGTCTTCCTGAAAGAGCTGGTATGAAGCACTGCTCTCCATTTTGTTTTGCATTCGAATGTGTGGAGGCTTTAATTAAACGAGTTTAAATTCTTTGCATTCCACATCTCATTTGCATTCTCTTCTCCTCCGAGCTTTGTCTCCCTTTTACCCTTTAGGAAAAAGCTTTGCCAATTAGGTGTACTTCTGACTTATTACCATAGCTACCATTTTTGTCTCTTTATGGCTAAATAGCACATTTGGTGTGTTGCTTTAGTCATGCAGATCTATAGACAAGAGGGATGACTCTAAAAATCACCGTTTTTGTGCCAATACCAAGCAAACAGCAATGAACAATGATTTAAAAAAGGCAAGGAAGCACATCAAGACAGCAGAACAATGATCTAGTCAATTGAATTCCCAGGCTTTTTTGAACGCTATTCTAATGTAAATCCGTTTCCTTGTTATAGAGGTATAACTTTTCTACCTGTTGTCTGTGACAATAATAAGGGAAGCCTGGTTCTGCCGTTTCGTTTTTATTCCCTGGTTCATTCCCATGCAGCTGGCCGTTTTAAAGAGTAATTGTTCTTCACTGTTCTTCTATTGCTGTTGTGTGAGATATGTAATAACGTACCAAATGAAACTCAGCATAGCTGTCAGTAATTAATGTCCATCGTGTGTTCTTGTACCAGAGGTCCCTATTGTTTGAGAGTAATTCCAGAGGGTCCTTTTATTTATTAATGGTGTCTGCGCACTCTCCACTACCAACTCCTTTAAATAATGCATCTTCAGCTGAGCTAGAGATCCCATTGTGAGGTTTTCTGTCTATGATTGTATTTATGCTGCTCATTTCAGCCTTGGAACTCTTCAAACTGTTCAAGCCAAGGGAAACTGTGCAATATTCCAACACATACACACATAAAAGCTACACTCTTGTCTTCACTTTTCAGCTCTCTCAGTGTACTGCATCAGCTCCTTAGTGAGCTGCACCTACTGACCATCTCATGTGCTAGAGGTGACCTAGATAAAACAGCGTCTGGTAGCTCATTAGTCCAGTGAAACGGTACATGAACAAAACGACCCCTTCTAGAGATTTTTCTGCTGTGCTTGCTATATATAGAGACGGAGCAGACATGGGGTACCTGACCTGAACCAGACAACCTCCAGCTCTGGGTCAGGTCAGGCCCGACTTTTACATTTAACTGCTGTGTTCAGATGTTTTGCCATGGTTAAAAGGCATTCATCTCCGAACTCTGATTTTTTTGAACAATCTCAATCTTGATTTATAACGTATGTTCCTATTAAAACAAACAGGCTAGACCTTCTCTTTCTGCTGAATGACATTACTCACTGAGGTTAGAAAATGACAAGCTTACCTAAAACCCCAAAGATAAAGCTCAAATTTATATAGAATAATCAATATACAGTAGACCAACAAAAAACTTCCACAGCAGATTAGCTGGTTGCAGGTATCACTCTTCTTCAGCTATAAGAGATGCTTCTTTTTTTCTGATTCGGAGAGAAAAGTGATTTTAGAGGCAGAACACTAAATAGTTAAAATAGGGAAATAAAGAATGGGGTAATCACACAGTGAGTATTAAAAGCCTCCGCTAGACACTGGCTACATGTGGCCAAATTGGCACTTCGCCAGTGTCTAATAAAGGCTTTTATACTTATTACCAAAGTGCCTCAGGTTTTTTCCTCTTTTTTTACAGAAATGCTTAGAGGCTCAATCTGATGAGCACCCTGCATTTTTACAAGAACAGCATTCCCATCTCCTTTTTATTCGCTATCTCCCTTAAAAAATAAGAATTAGGAGTGGGCACAGAATATAAATAATGAATGATATTTCAGTGCTTCATATTTATATCAGATGATCATGCTCGTCAGTGTCATTCTGGTCAGCACTGCTACAAAATCCTTGATATCCTTGATGTGTTTAAAAAAAACTAAAAAAAACATTCTCTGTAGGCCTATAACAAAATATTGTATTAAAACAAAGATTGATATAGCCATATATTAACTGTAATCACTGGAAAACTTTTCAAAAAACATCCCCCACAGACAGAGTGGGTGTGCTCAAAGGGTCTTGCCTCTTCTGTGCACGATTAGGATGTTTTGATTTATTATGATAAATAATCCTGACGTTGAGAAAGGTCTTTTTTTCTTCTTTGTGGAAGCACCAGCTCTAGAAATTTCGGCATTGAACACTTTACAAACAGTTTTTCATGTGTCTTTTTAAGATATATCTATATTGGACTCTAATCCAATCTGGCGCGTGCAGGTTGTGGTTGTTGATTGCATCATCAATGTGCTGGTCGCGTTTGGTACATCCCTATATAAAATACTATAATTAAACCGTAGCATTGTGGAGGAGTATCTTCTTTTGTGTACCGACATATTTTTGCGTAAGCATGTTTGTTTGTATGCAGTCAGTAATGTGTTGTTTACATTCACAATTATTCATTTAGCATTCATCTTATCCAGTATGACTAACAGAATGTGTATAGAGTGAAAGCTAAATTCATATTAAGTATCCAGGATTAATGACGTAGAAGACAAGATGTCAGTCTAATGAAATACAGCTGTAGACCTTTGCAACCAATAATAAGAGCTGCATTTTTCTTCATAAACAGACATTTATTTCAGAATTTAAATGTGCTTTCCTTGAACTTAGTTTTTTTTTTTCTCATGTCGTCCTCAAGTTGTTTTCGGCTACATTTGACCTTTTTTGTTTGTGCTCATGACAGGGATGGTCCAGATCAAAGTTCGCCTCAGATTGGTCAGTTCAGTGGGAACACAGCTTTGGAGTCTGTCTACAGCACCTCCAACCAGATCCTCATCAAGTTCCACAGTGACTTCAGCGGCAGTGGCTTCTTCGTCCTGAGTTATCATGGTGAGGAACTTACTGTTCTATCATCTCCTTCCTTCCAGTGTTATCAGAACTGGGTAAAGTGAACTCCCTAAGAAAAATAAGGGATGCCTTAACTTGTTTTGGACATCTGGGTCATGTTTGATTTTTTATTGTTTCCCTACAATCAAGTTAGAAAAAGGTTTGTTTGACTTTAAACTACACTAATACTTTGGATATATTTTTTGAACTTTCAAAAATCTGTTTAATCAAAAGGAATTTATTGCCGGACAGAGCAGATTTTTGCCATAACAATACTTTTATTTTCCCAAGTTTCATAGGACATATATTGAATCACACTGTGGTTCTAACAGCTGAAAGGTTTGAATACCAGCAAGTGCAGACATCATAACAAGGGTATAAAATGCATGGTCTGACTTAGCACTATAGCACATATTGTCACTAGTATTTACATGTGAAATTGTTTTGCTCAAAATAAATATGGTTAGCCTTTAGCATTTTAGGTTATTCCAAACCAATAAAGAAAATAATTGGTTTTTAAAATGTAGGTGTTATTTTGAGTTTTATGCATGATTAGTCAGAGACATACCCAACGTTCATTGACATGCTCTTGTTCGTGCCATCCACATGTGTATGAGCCACTCCATATACACTTCCACCCACACAAACAACAGCACTTGAAATTGAGGCACAGAGTGCATCTACACTGATTATATTGACATAAACAGATTAGGCAGCTGAGCAAGTGGTCGGGCTGATCTGTGTCTGTCTATGTTTATGATTTGCGACATGCATCCGTATCGATCTTGGGCCCGTGGCAGTCGTCCATCACAGCTAACGGGTCTGACCCTCAGAAAGGGGAACTGGCTTAAGTGTCAGTGTAGTCTTTTAGACACTCTGCCATGCACTGCAGCAACATTGTAGACACATTAGAGTTTTCACACTGTCCGGCGCTATTGTGGATGTGAGTTAATGACATTTGCTTCTTCTGAAGTACTTTAAGTCATTTGTTCTCTGTAATTGGAGTTTAATGAACACAGTATACTTGTGTAACAAAGAAAATGTATTTAGTTTTTATTATCTTTGATTCACAGTAAAAGAGACATCAAGTTATGAAAGACATGTTTTACTTAATAAAACAGAGCCTGTAATGTCTCATAATTACTGAAAAATCGTCATACACGATCAGTCTCTGTTCTGAAATATTCATTCTGTATATCTAATTAGATTGCAAGGATTTACCTCTGGTGTGTACCAAATTACTCTAGAAAAGAATCTGCACTGTATGATCAAGAGCTTCAAATGCACTTTTGAATGTGCTTCAATGCGCCCTGGGTTTGTTTTAATCAGCCAGGCGCAAAGTACATTATAGGAGCTCGTTGAAGTCCAAAGCATAGTCGACACCCTGTTTTAATGACACTGTTTCATTGTCATCATTATTTTTCGCAATTGGAAGGAACATTGTGAGAATAAGGAAGCAGGTCTAGTTTTCTTTTGTGTCTCCCCTCCTGAGCTCTTGGGTTGTGATTAGAGAGGGAATGAAGAGCCTCTTGTGTTGAATAATGGGGAACTTCAGTGCTGTGGCTGTGGATCAGAAGCTCCACCTTGGTTCGCCAGGCTGCCCCTTCTCGCACTTCCATATCCCTCCTTCTTTGGGGAACAGAAACAAGCCTCATCGTCGGTTGGCAAGTTGGGCGGAAGGCGCGTGCGAAGTGGGTCTCAATAGTTAATTAGCACTGTTTAAGACTGAGCATCTGGAGCCTAAACTTGGCTCTCCATCCGCCAAAGCGAAACAAAAGCCGCCATCCTTCTGCTTCTCTCTTTTGGCTGCTTGCGTCCTCTACATCTCCAGTAAGGGCTGCTTGAGCTTCTAGATCTCCTTCTTAATCAGCCTGATGTTTCCACAATTACAGCTCTCTTCGCAGAACCTCAAATCAGCTCGAGGTCCCACTCATGGAGTCCATTAACACCGGATGAATTAGTGCACCAATTAAGTTGTGTGCCGCTTATGGTAATTAACATAAACACTCGTTGTTATCTTTATAGAGCAGACGAGATGATTTGATCTAATAATTGCAACATAAATGTACTTAACTACACAGTCTAAGATTAATAAAATGTTGAATTAATTCCATAATTTGCCCATTATGTGTTTGGGTTCTCATGCTATGCTTTTAGGCCATGGGCTAAAGTCTGCTAAAGGGGTTTACGGCCATGTGTCCCAGCCATGGCTCCCATGTACTGACTCTACCCCACCCTGGCTCTTCTGACATTGCTTGGTTTTGCAGCCCCTTTCTGCTGTTTGTTGTTCTTCTCACCTGTGCCTAGTTTGTAGCCTTGTCTACTTCAAAGCCCCTCCCAGTTACAATATGTTTTTCCTATATTTGTTCTACATGTGTTTCATCTTGACATTTCTAGTATTTTTTCATTTTCCTTATTCTATGTTACCTCTGAGTTCTAGTCTCCTGATTTTTGTTTGTTTGGCTGTTTTTAGTTTAATGTGCGTGGATAAGCCTACAGTGCTATAATCTAACTGCACTCTGTCTGTGGCCCTGGATAATGACTGGATGCTGTAAAAGGATAGACAGTGAACTTTTGTTCACTTTAAGTGAAGAAGTGAATGTTCTTTTAAGTGAAGGAGTTGAGCATACACAGGATGAAAGATGAGGGTGCATGAACCAACACATACAAGTTATATAGTGTTATATTACGAAAATGAAATTTTTCTTTTGATACTACTGGAAATGTCCAGATGAAGTCACTTGGCATTAGTGTACTATTATATAACAGGGTCTTGAGTCACGACTAAAATGTCCCTGCGATTGGGTTGTTAATACACATGTTGATGTGGGATTGTCTTTTGGGGACGTTAGCACTTGATATTTCGAGTGATAAAGCCCTGCTAGCTGTTCTTACGCTGCAAAGTGCGCTGATAGTCTTCCTGCCATGCGTCGCAGTGTCACCGTATTTAATCACATCATTAGCTGCCTCTGCAGGTCCTCCTGTCATTAGCTCTGCCTCACTGCCAGCTCAGCGTGGCCTCCACTTCACCTTGCACAACACTCTCATGCAAATCACCAGCTTAGGAAACAGCAGCGATGTGGGTGCAAGACGGGTACATTTCTACATGATTGTTTAGCCCTCTGATTTTTAACTCCTTCTGCTCCTGTGGGCATTTTTGACACTCAGGATGAATCAACAGTCATTTTAAGCTCTTGCAAATGGGGCTCTCAGGCTGCCCGCTGTGCTCTGAGTCTCCGAAAAGCTTTATAACTCTTCATCATCATTATTCTTCATCTACAGCTTACCAGTTGCGTGTGTGCCAGGCGCCGCCAGAAGTGGCCAATGCAGACGCCCTAATGGAGGATAATGAGTTTGAGATCGGTAGGATTGTTTTTCTTCTTTTTTGAGATTGAATGTTATTTTTACCTGACTTCAGGCAGGCCTACAGAGTCACAGGACGGTCAGGACGGCAGCCTGTGATTAGGTGCATGCTTCATGTGACAGTATCAACTTTTGAGCTGTGTAGGACTATAAGTACAGGGCTATACATGATGCATTTTAGTCAATATGCCATTCAGTTTGACACTTTTCTATCAAATAGCATATTTTCAAAACATTTGCAGGAGAATCTGTGCTCTCACTTTTATTCGTTTCCAAATCACCTGCCATGCATCCTCTATCTACAATACTAGTTATAAGTTTGGACAAAATGTCAGGACACAGAACCTTAAAGATATTGTTAATCTAAATAGTTATGCTTTGTTTCTAAGGCAAATATAAATGATTCATGTGTATACATTTATTCCCAAACCACATTGAAGGTAAAATCAAGATCTTTTTTTTTTTTCATACACCACCCTATCAACTAGCAAAAAGGCTCAGCATGTTTTCAGTTCTTTGAGCCATTTACAAAAGCACCCCAGGTGAGTCCTAAGAGTGTGGAAAAACTGCATCAAAGCAAAGGAAGGCTAATTTGAAGCATCTAAAAATATATCACTTTTTGGTTCCTCTGTAAGCTCACATTGTCTTCACTTTTGTTCCAAATTGAAGAACAGAATGAAAAGTAAGAAAACCCATTCTGTGTGTAGCTGTGGCTAAGCCTTTAGCTCCCACTGTAATGTTGGCTGCTACTGTATGTACAGCTTCAGTTTTGTGTCCTCTGCCCTGTGTATGGAAAGGAGTGTTCATAGTGCAGGAACAGCCCCTCTGCATGGGCGGTTAGGTACCAGGCCTTGCTGGTGATTGGTGGTGCAGAAAGTGGGCCATTACAGTAAGCGAGATGAATTCACCTTGCCCATTGTCCAGACACAGACCCGGCCATGTGCGTTCTTCCGCACAAAAAATGCCCCCATACATCACCTCACTCACGCTTGCCAGCTGCTGACGTCTGATTATTTTTAGATGGGAAGGTATGGATGATGGAAGCAATGAGGAAGATTCATGGTCTTCATTGTGCGATTTTTTTAATCGCCAAGCCAGCACGAGAGCGGCAAGTAAAGAGTTGCCATGACCGATGCTGCTTTACAGCTCAATTATCAACTTTTCAGCCCTAAATTTAAAAATATGTGTCACCTCTATATCAGTGGCATCTGTCTCTATTAGGACTGTGCAGGTTAGCTGTCCCTCTTAATTAAACAGTAGCTTAATCATTTCATACTCGCTGTTGTTCCCTGTCTCCGTCTCTCTCTCTCCCTCTCTCTCTCTCTTTCTCTCTCTCTCTCTCTCTCTCTCTCTTTCTCTCTCTCTCTCTTTCTCTCTCTCTCTCTCTCTCTCTCTCTCCCTCTCTCTTTTTCGCTCTCTCACTCTCTCTCTCTCTCTCTCTCCCTCTCATACACACACACACACACACTCTTTCTCTCTCACACACACACACTCTCTCTCTCTTTTAGGTGATATTATCCGTTATCGCTGTCACCCCGGGTTCACTCTGGTGGGAAGCGAGATTCTTACGTGCAGACTGGGTGAGAGGCTGCAGATGGATGGCCCCCCACCATCATGTCAAGGTGAACTGCTAAACATAAAGAAACCATAAAGAAGGTTTATAGTTTCACTCACTCTCTCTACAACAATTTGAAGATCTAATGTAAATACTTAGATATCTATGTAAAATTATGTTGCAGATGTGAGATAAAATCCTTTACTGTAAGGCAACATTCATAACATTCTTACATACACTCTCATATCAATAAGCACCAGTGGCCATAAAGGCTGCTTTCATCTTTTTCAATGTCACTTCGTCTCAGCATGGTATTATGACCAGGTTTATGGGAGTGTTGTTTAGTTGAATGAATCCTGTCCTTTTGTAGAGTGTTACTAAAATCCTATTAGATTTCAGCTCGGGTGAATTTGCTGAATTTGCTATAACTAGTTCTTGTAAAGATGAGTTAGATTTACAGATGTGCCTCAAATTTCAGTGAAAGTAAAGCATGATTAAAGGATTAAAGCATGATTAAGCATTCGCTTAGAATGTAGAGCAGCTCTTCAGGCTGAAGGCTGTCAGACCTTGTCATGTTTCCTCCACTCCATTTTGGAGGCGTTGTGTTCCGCAACTCTCACTGAGTTTAGTGGCTCAAACATCTGCTGCCATTAATCTTTTATGGCCCACTGTTTCCTCCCGTGAGGGAGCCCACCACTTTGTGAGAGTTTGTCCTCTGCTCAGATTTGCGAGGCTGCCTGCAAATGGTAAACTCACTTTGTTAGCTCAATCATTTGTTTTGCCCATTAAAGCAGAATTTCAAAGCAGGGTAAACAAAAGGAGACAAAGTGAAGTGATTTGTACTGAGAGTTTCTAAGGGTTTAGGTTAAAAAAATATATAGTAGAACTAACTGAAGCCTATTCTGATCACAGAAATATATCTTCTGCATACTAAGAAAACCTCAGATTTCCCTTTTGTATATTATTTTATTTAAAAAACATTTTAAAATGTATGGAAACATTTTTTCCATTATGTGATTATTTTTTAAAAGGCATCTTAACAGGTGTTAAGAACATCTTTCCTTGTCCTTCAAGGTTAGTGATTTTAAGATTTGAGGCTTTCAAAGCTCATTACTTCATAAAATATAGTGATGTGGACCATAAAATACAGTAATAATTAAATTAATAAATAATAAATAGAAGTAGTAATTATTTTCAGGTAGTGAGAGCTGTGACTTACTGAGTGTTCCTTTTCTGTTGCTGTGCCAGTGCAATGTCCGGCTCATGATGTGCGCTTTGACTCAACGGGAGTGATCCTGAGCCCTGGCTATCCGGACAGCTACCCCAACATGCAGATGTGCTCATGGAGCATCAATGTGGAAAAAGGCTACAACATAACCCTGCACTTCGAGTTCTTTCAGACAGAGAAGGAATATGATATTCTGGAAGTGTTTGATGGTACAGTTTCATTTTTAAACATTTCACACTCATTCGCACACACACAGTACCAATAAAAAATCTGGCCACACCACTGTGCCCTAAACCTTTGTTTGGAATTCATCCAAGCCATTTTTTATCATGCAACTACATAACAGCTAATCTTACACTGTGACATGTTTTGTAATTTTGGTTTCAACATAATGTAGTGATATAAATTTTGAAATGTTAATTATGGACGTTTTAATAACGCACAAGTAATAGCACAAGTCTACCCGTTTAACGCCTAATTTGTTTGAACGTACAAAAATATGAAGCTTGTAAAAGACTTTCCATGTTTAATCTAAAGTGTGCAACAGGTATATTATCACATATTTTACATTGTATTTCCTGAATTATTCCTTCAGTCCTGGGACAGAGCTGCCACTTTTCACCGTCTGTCAAAAACCCACAGGCTAGCCTGCCACTCATACTCAGTGTCATGTCAGGCATGCAAGGTGGACACAACTGCGGGAGACAGCTTAATATACGAAAGGAGTTTCTCCTTTCTAGGAGCACTGGCGTTAGATAAGGTTTACAATACAAGGTAACAAGAAGGCAAACCCGAACAGCAGCTTGGTGGAGAGCTAAATGAAGTTTTAGTGAAATCTTGGTACAGCTTCTGGGTGACCACACAACTACCTCATCCGGATAGGCTGGGCTTTATAGTTGGGGGAGAGACACACACCACCCATCACATGACACGGACAATAATGATCTCAATGAAACAGGTGGACTTGTCGTCAGGTACATAGCAACCCTACTAATGTAGCGGTAATTTTAGAGTTCGAAGAAAAATTTTCCACTACACTAACTGGATTGCCTAGTTGTTAGGTAGCTGAATGGCCTATCAGAAGGTTGGGGGTTCGAATCCCATCTGCGAGTGCCACTGCTGAGGTAACCTTAGGCAAGGTAATGTCCCCCCACACTGCTTGACAGGCGCCTTGTTGGTGTAGAGAAAGAATTTCACTGTGTGTTGACTCTCACCTGGGTTGCCTAGGCACAGGACGACCACACACACAACAACACATGACATCAAGATGCGACAGAACTTACTTGCCCTCTGGGGGTGTGTCCAAGCACATTAGAAATGAGGCTCAGTCAGTGAGGAATCTAGGACCCATCACCAAAAAAAAGCCTAAAGTATTTTATGGGACATTTTAACCAACCAAAATTGAATAATGAAATTATAGTGGCACTGTAGCACTTGTGAAGTTTTAAATACAACATGATTATACATATAGATGTTCAAAAAAAGTTCCCAGAAATCATCAGGCCTGTGCCTGGGACTCAGTGGGCCTCATTGGCTCATTGGAGAATTTAAAATGCTAGATTCACTCATCACCAAAGTTATCAGAACTTCTGAAAGCCCTAGAGCTGATCACATAATAAATAAGGCTGCAAATACTGTGTCACTGTGTTTTGGATTAGGTGGAATATTGTATGCATCTACTCCAGAGCTATCTGTTTTCAACTCTACTTCCAACTGTGTACATTTTTAGGTCTTTGAGAACGCAGAACAGATACAAATGAACACAAATGAACTTGTTATTAACATTATCCATCTGACTGTTTTCCAGCTTTACCACGAGATTACCACAAGACTCTAAGAGCCAGAGTCAGACTCTGAGAGCCAGAGTCAGACTCTGAGATTTTTATATATCTCAGCTTTTGCAGTAGACTTGTGTCGATGTTTCTCACTTGAAAACAATGCCTGCACAACTTTACAGCTCTTGCTGTTTTCTTTCCCTTTGTCTCCCTCTCCTTTTGGGGACGTCTCCCTCTGTGTCTCTCTGTGTAGGTCCTACAATCCACAGTCAGACATTGGCCACTCTGAGCGGTGACCTTTCCACCCCTTTCAACATCACCACCACTGGCCACCAGCTTTTGCTCCGCTGGTCAGCTGACCATGGCACCAATAAGAAGGGGTTCCGGATCCGCTATGTCGGTGAGTATCAAAGTATGTATCCATTTAAATCACTTTTCAACTTGCATGTTTCCTTCCTGCTCTTCTATCTGAGCAAGCATGCAGATATAAGCATGGTGTGTGTGTGTGTGTGTGTGTGTGTGTGTGTGTGTGTGTGTGTGTGTGTGTGTGTGTGTGTGTGTGTGTGTG
>JBBJLR010000145.1:12157798-12172379 GCA_037577145.1 Brachypetersius gabonensis
TTAGAGGGTTCAAATACTTATTTCCCTCAATGAAATGCAAATCAGTTTCTACCTTTTATTTAAAGTTATTTTTTCAAGTTTCCTTTTGATGTGCTATCTGTCACTGTTATAATAAACTTACAATTAAAATAATACTATTCTGAGACTTTTCATTTTGTTGTCATTGGACAAACTTACAAAATCCGCGAGGGGTCAAATAATTATTTCCTCCACTGTATGTTCATGTTAGCTGCATTATGACCAGCACAATATAAACCTCTGTATTACTCTCATCTTTTTGTAAAGGAGCCCCCTGTCAAATTACTCTCTTTGTTTCTGGCTACAGTGTGTGTAAATTCTGGCTTAATATATCAAGTGAATCGACTTTTTACCAAAAATATGTGCTATTGATTGTCAGTATGTTTTCAAAACTCATTAAAGTTTAAAATGAATGGTTAAACAAGCCTAAATTTGACAAAACACCTGCCAGAAACAATGAAAACAAGCAACAGCTCTTTTTCAAATGGCAGAAAAAGACTGTTTTGTTAGACAGATTTCTCTAAACACCAAAAATGGCAGTCTTGTTAGCATGAAAAACAAAACCATCTTTTGGCTGAAAGAGTAGGTGGTTCATTATAATAATCTCCTTCCACTGTAGTGAGTTTTGAGTCACCATTTAATGCCGAAAAAGGGTTTGCAATGGTACAAAAACTGTAATGAGTCTGCCCCAAATTCATACTTGCAGAGGTGGTCTGGTGTGTTAAAGCTTCTGAGCACATCATAAATAGACAGACAATTCTTTTTGAGGGCATTGCTCTTTCTGAATTGAAATAGAACTGACCAGCGTATTTTATGCTAATGTGTTCTTGATCATGATTCTGTGCTTAAGCAAAGTGCTCCATCACACCCAGCTAACATAAACACAGGCTGCACATGGGAAAGTAATTATTCTCAAGTGAAGCTTGTCAAGAAGTGTTACATTAGAATAAGGCAAATGTGTTCTGACTTGCACAAATCAGGGAATCCACACAACACTTTGCATTGATCTTACAGATTAAACTCTGTAATTCGCAAATTAGCCATCTAAACATGAGGACATTAGTTAGGAAAGGGATTCACAAGGTGCTTCACTCGTCTAAAGGCTCCATTTCCTCTTAACCAGGCTGAAAACATTTCTATGTCTTTTCTTCCCCTTGTTAGTCATCTCATGTGGGGAGCTGCCTACTCCTGCCAGTGGCCAGAAGATTGGGACTCAGACGACTTTTGGGGCCACAGCTATCTTTACATGTGACACTGGCTACATGCTGGTGGGCTCCACTGTGAGGGAGTGCTTGTCGTCTGGGCTGTGGAGCGGAACAGAGACACGGTGTCTAGGTAGACAACTTCACACTGCTACTTTCTCTTGAAAATCCAGTTCTGTTGGTGGTGGATGTGTTTTTCTTTTTTTTATTTCTTTTTTTATTTTACCTTTATTTATACAGGTAGTCCCATTGAGACTCAATGTCTCATTTACAAGAGAGACCTGTTACATACAACATAAAACAAGTACACAATAAAAAGTACACAATAAAAGAAACAATAATTTGTTTGTACAGTTGTCATCTGACCTCGGGTCTTGCGATTGTGTAAAATGTTCCATATGTACACAGTGTATGTTGGGGCTGTAAATACTGAGTATTTTAGAATGTTTTTGAATATCCTGTCAAATGTTATCTTGAATATTTAAATTTTCCTCAGGCAAAAGACTATGGTTGTAGCAGCTCAACCGTTTTGTTGCGCTTTTTTCTGTCACGCCCTGTCTTTGTTTCCTTATTGCATGTGACTTGTGTTTTTGTTTGAATCCTCCCTATCATGCCCCATCTTTGTTTACCCTGCTCCACATGTTTTTTTGCTACACCCTGGTCCTACCCTCTTGTTTCACCTTTGCACCCGTCGGTTTTTGATTCCAAGCCGTTTCCTGTTTACCCTGTTTGTTGGTCCACCATGGCCTTTATTTCCGTCTGTGTTTTCCTGCCCGTGTGATTCCTGTTGTGTATCCTGTGTATTCTCCCCGTGCTCCATGTTTACCCTGGTTATGTTTCCTAGATTGTTTTTTTAGTTTAGTATTCAGTTCTCACTTGCAAGTATCTTCACCCTACCCTAACATAACAATAACTATTATTATAATTATTATTATTATTTACTATAGTTAATTTATTTGTGTGTCTTTGACCTTTGATTTTTGTCATACTTAACCGAAATATTTAAAGGGAAAAATCAACAAGTTATTTTTATTTAAATAACATTTAGATTTTATTTTTAGGTTTATCAACAAAACACTAAAGTCATTTCTTTACTGTTTGGGTTCATAAGTAAGGAGAGTGAAGAAAATCTTTTTTTTTTTCAAAGAACAGGGACGCTGCTCAAACTAAAGCTCCTCTTATTTGTTATCTGGAACAAATACTAACTAAGAGCAATCAGGAGGAAACTTATTTGGATAGCAGCTGCAGTTAAAACTGAGAATGGAGTTTTACAAACAGGACAAAACGCCTGGTGTGCAGAGTTGCTGGTGACAGAATTGCATTTAGCTTGGCTTTTTTGTTGCTTGAATATTTTAATTATTAAATATGTCAAATATTATTCATTATTTGTTGCCACCACAGTGCATATCTGTATTAATATACACCTTTTATACTTAAAAAGTATGAAATACATTTCATTACATTGCCTTACATTACAAAGTAATGTTTTAATGATTATGTGGTCATACATTTTATGCTGATGATTTTGACTTTTCAAATGAGGAAAAAATATACCGTAAAGCAGTTATTTTCTAATATTGTGTGTATACATCTTCATGTTTATCAAACGACTTAACATGAAGAGGTTTTTACCCCAATAAATAACAGGCACTTCTGTTCTGAAAGCCCCAAATGGAAATGCAGGGTATGACATGACTCCCAAGCTGCTACTTGTGTCAGATGTTTCTTCGCTTTGCAGTTAAACACCTCGCTGTTTAATGTGTTTAGTTATTGTGGACCAACAAAGAAAATAAGCTTGTTTTTAAAACATTTTAAAAGGCTAGTTGTCCCCAAACATTTAACAGGCTGTGCAAAGTTCATTAAAAGGTCTTATTGCCTTTCAGACTCATTTTATTTGGCATTCAAGCTCAAAGTGTGGTCAGATATAATTATCTTCACTATGAAAAGGGTCAAAAATGCCTTGCTGCTCTCACTTTAAGAGGCTCTCCGTTTTAAAGGGGCTACAAAAAAAACCTTCTTCATATAAAATAGTTTGGACAGATGGTTCTTCTGAGAAATAAAATCTTTTGACCAGTAAACAATTTCACCCACAGCTTCCTCTAGATGTTCTTCTTCAGGGCAATATCTTAGAGTATGTATCTTGTGTCCAACAGAGCGTGTAATCTGTATGAGTATGTATGACGGTAAAAAAGAGTGTTTGAGGATGTGTATGCTAATGTTAATATTGCAGTACCATCTCCTCAAGTGTGCCTGTTTAATTAAAGTGCAGCTCATGCTTCTCTCTTTAAATGGCACTTTCCACCATCCTGTCTCTCTCTCCAGGGGGCCACTGTGGGCTGCCTGAGCAGATTGTGAACGGTCAGGTGATTGGGGAAAATTTTGGCTACCGGGACACGGTGGTATACCAGTGCGCTCCAGGCTTCCGCCTCATTGGCTCCTCTGTGCGCATCTGCCAGCAGGATCACAACTGGTCTGGACAGCTGCCCATCTGCGTCCGTGAGTCTGTGCTAGCTTTTGTCTCTCTCTCTTTCCTGCTAAGTCTGGAACGGTTGGAGTGGTATGAGGTTGGAACTGTAAGTGCTGCAGAAACCAGTGGCAAAGTCTCCCAGGAAGCATCAAAGCTCTGAATATAAATGATTAGTGAGGGACAATTTGCTTCTTGTAAACACAACTTGCTGTTGAAAATATCCCAAGAAAAAAACACCCCAACTTTCCAAGGCTGAGAACTGTCATCTTAGGAAATTTCAGTCAGCTGCAGTTAGAGTAAAGAAAAGCAAGTTGTATGATGCCTGTGCCAGCCCTCATCAAAAGTTTGCTGAGAGAGTCAAAGTTAGTACACCGTTGCATAAGCGGTAGAAAGCAAGCCCAGTCACGTGTGTTTGCGTGAGCCACTGCTGCTGCGGCTGCTACAAATGAAGAGCTGTCACTATGCTGCATCGGGCCCGAGCGGCAAATGTGCACAAAGGAGTTTGCGTCACGTCTCGATGTCATCACTGACTGAGGTGAAGTGCTTTTGCAGAGCACTCTCCCACCTCTCGAAGGGCACTGGCATTTGAAGAATCCACTAAGCTCCGGGAACAAAAGAGCCTTCTCTGTCTCAAGGGGCATTTTTAATTAACGATTCATTGTCAGGCTTAGAAGCAGAGTGTCAGAATGAGCCCACACTCATATCGCCTAGCATTTATACCCAAAACTTTACCTAGCAAATCCCACATAATAACTAGCATAGGTTTCTGGCAGGAACCTTGAGAGCGTGGGCTCATTGAGAGAGTCGTCTTGCTAAACTGAGTTTTCATGAATGAAACCATTCCAACCTGATTCAGAAGACAGCATGATATCAAACCAGGTATCCTCTATTCCAGCAGGACTGGAGTTAAGGAAATCCTAGCATTAAACCCACATGAAAAAGGCACATGATTCAGTTGTCAATCTAGTCAGTCAAGTAATTATGACTGTACCATGATTGTTATCTATGTTATAGATAATAATATATCTATAGACTATGTTCTCCCCATTCATACTAAATCTATACTATCCAAAATGGACAGTTTCTCTCTCCTTATTGACAATTGCTCCGTTTCCCCCTCCCCACAGCTTAAGCGTCTGGGTGTCTTCCTTGACAGTACTCTTTCTTTCCAATTCCATATCAGTAACAATACCTGGTCTGCATTCTTCCATCTGCGCAATATAAATTTTCTCCGCCCCTCCCTTACTGCCTAGTCTACTGCTATTCTTGTCCATAGTCTCACCTAGACTACTGCAACTCCCTCCTCTTTGGTCTTCTTCAAAAATCTCTTCATGACCTTCAGTCCTGAATTCAACTGCCCACTTCATTATCAGATCCCACCACATCACTCTCATCTTACAGCATCTCTACTGGCTCCCGGTTAAGTTCCACAACCTCGCCCCTCCATATTTGTCTGACCTCCTACATGTTGCCACTCTCTCTCGTACCTTCAGATCATCTTCTTCCATTCACCTGAATGTTCCTTCTGCCCATCTCACCTCTATGGGGAGCAAAGCTTTCAGTTGCTCTGCTCCCCGGCTTTTGAAGTCATTACCACCCGAACTTAGAAACGACAGTTACCTCTCCCTTTTTAAATCCAAACTCAAAACCCATCTGTTCAAGCTCGCATATTGTCATTAAATTATTTGCATTGTCCAATTTAACATTTTAATGCCTGTTTATTTTCTGCTTTTGTTTTTTTTTATTGTTGTTTAGTTGCACTTTTTGTACAGTGTCCTTGGGTGCTGGAAAGGCACCTATATATAATGTGTTATTATTATTATTATTATTATTATTATTATTATTATTATTATTATTATTATTATTATTATTATTATTATTATTATTATCATTATTATTATTATTGTCTAAATAATAGACCTCTTAAGTTGTGCACCAGTCAATGGTCGGCCTCATTCCCATATTTGGAAATCTGTTAGTTTCCTCTATGAGAAAATTGAATACTCTTTTTGAAAAATGTTATTTCATCCTGTGGTAAACAAACATGTTTTCCCAGATCTGTGGGAAATTGTGTAAAATATGAATAATGCCGTGCTTGATAATGGACATTGAAATGATGTTACACAACAGTTTATTTTCAGTCTTACATTAATTAATGCCAATAATACTGTTATCAGCTATTCACACTGTTTGCCAGTCTAATAACGTCAATTCAGTGCGCAACAGTCATGATCTGCACTTCACGGATTCAGTAATGTAGGAGGAGAAATGTTCATAGAGCTAAGCTTACTGTGTTCAAAACATTTTACTTGCCATGGGGCGTGACGGTAAACAAGTGACGAATTTCAAAAACACCATTTTCTCAGAGGAAACTTTCTTAAGACTGGAGTTCCTAACATGGGCATGTCACTGATTACAGAATGAGGACACAGCATGATTTCAGAGGGACTTCAGTAGGACTGCAGTTTATGGAGTTGCCTTTGCACCTTTAGTTCCTATATCACAATTACTTACCACTGCTTCATTATTCTGTGAAAAATGCAGAGCTTGTTCTGTTCTCTCTGTTCCAAAAAGAACAGAAGCTTCTTCATCAGTTGAGATACGGCACAGGTTCTGAAGCTAAACATACCCACTTCACAAAGACAGCTTTTAAGACAAGTTTTCTTTCCCCCAAATGGAATAAGACAGACAGAAGAACCTAACTAACCGTTGTAGTGATCTTTCCTCTGACCTCTCAGCCAGTCTTTACCTGCCCATGTTTCTGGGTTTAGCTCCTTTAGCGTGCATCATTTCTGTGGTCTTACCTATTTCCCTTAGCAAACCTTGCACTTCAAGCCGTAATCATTATCATGGGAGCGGTAAGAAAGCAAGAGAGAGTGAGGGAGAAAGAGAATAAGAAAGAATGACAGAGAGCATGAGTTTTCAGCTATTTTAGCACGCAGTGATTGGGTTTGAAAATTTAGGCTATGGAAGGTGCTCAAATGAAAGGGAAATTGCCTTCATGCAAAGAGAAACAAATTACATCTGTAATTATGCAAATGAACTGTGGTTTATGAGAGCAGGGGAGAAGCGTGATGAGGAACAAAACGTGTTTGAGCCTGCAAGAGGAATCAAACGCTCCTCTGAATGTCACAAATGAGACAAGGCTGAATTCTTATACAGTATAAGCTCCTCTTCAGCCATATGGGCAAAATTAAGAGGCATAATAACAACCTCTAATGGTAAGCTTATCTGGCATCTAGAAATGGCACCTGGAAATGCAAGAAAGGCAAGTGAACATGGCTCAAGTGCCGCAGTCCACAGTAGTCAAAACAAGGTGTTTGACATGAATCCCTTTCTATTTAAACCCATTTTTGAAAGAAAAAAAAATCGAATATATCTTGGATTCAAATTGTACATACATTAGCACAAAGCTTTCACTAATTAGACTGTCAAACCAACCTTGACATCAAAGCGACATCTTTCCTGAAGGCATGGCTTTGCAGCTAACCCGTGGTGTGTATGAACAGCCCATTTACAATGCACACACCCGCCAGCACCATGTGGTTAACCACCCATTCAGCATCACTCAGTAGACCCCTGCAGTTGAACACAAGTAAAACGGTTTGGCCCATAAGCAATAAAACAGAGGATTTTCATTAGACTGAATGAAGGCATATTAGTACAGAAGCGTATCATGTATGTGTAGTAAGAGTTAGCGTCATTATTTTCAGTAAAAAGACCTCTATATGTTCACTGCCTTTATTGTTCCTTACAGTGCACATCAGTTTTAGGCTTCACTTGTTTTATTACATGAGGTGTTTATGCTTTAGCACATTAAGTAGAATTAGAGTTAGATTTAGAATTAGTACTAGTTTAGTCAGGGTTGGTCAACTACATTGATAAAGGAACAGTTTCACACATGCTAAGTGTTGCTAATAGTAAATAAAAGTTTTTTTAAGCCCAAAAAGAGCTTTTAGTTAAAGGTTGGTGTTTTAGATGGGGAAAGACCTTTGTAAGACTCTGCACCTCTGGTAAAAAATGCCTTTTTAAAAGTCACCCTCTTCTGTAGCCATCAGCTGCGGGCACCCAGGTAGCCCCATCTACGGACGCACCATAGGCAACGGCTTTAACCTGAACGACGTGGTGAGCTTCTCCTGCAACATGGGCTATGTGATGGAGGGCCCGGTGCGGGCCCAGTGCCAGGCCACCCGCCAGTGGAGCCAGCCACCACCAACATGTAAAGGTGGGGAAAAAAGTTAAGTCTTCTATTCACACGGAGCTTTGGCTGATCCGCCGCCTTCCAAAAAACCACTGCAGGGCACTCTGGGTAAGGAGGGGCAGTCGCTGTTGCTGCAGCACCGTGTCAGTGGCTGCCCGGTGTGGGGTTGAAAGGGGAGGAGGTGAATGTTGCCAGTGCTGTATTATAGACTCTGTAAAGATTGGCATTACATGACTTGTTGGTGCATTTATTAGCTGAAATATGCCAGATGTTCTGCTGTAAAAATATGCCAAGGATCTGGTTTTGCATGAGTTGCATGGGACTGGACCATTGCAAGGTTTACTGGGGGAAAAGCGCATGCCAAATCAAAGTCTCTGCAGTGGTTATGGGCTGTTCCACACATGATGTGTCTCTTTAGAAGGTTTATGCTTGGCCATGTGTCAGATCAGTAATAATCTATATTTAAAACTTTTAAAGACTTAAGAAAGTCAAATGTTTGAATATCATGAAATCTTTTCCAAAAGTACACCCCCAGAACGTCTTTCAAACTGTATCCAGTTCTGTACTAAAGAGGTTCAGACTTTTAAAACCGTATGACACAGTATTATTTACTGTTAGATATGTTAATCAAACTAGGTCTGTTTTTACAAATTGCCCCAGGTGTAGAAGTCTGTAACTAGTCTAGAATCTTTTTTGTAGCAATACACATTATAAATATGGAGGAATCTGATCCAAGGTCAGTCCCTTCAGAGCCTGACATCTTCTAGCGGTGAAAGTTTTGTTCACGTCCTAGAGTCAGCTCCACCTTAAAGAGGAGTTGGATGCAGGCTGAGAGAGGTTTTTGGGATGTATTTGTATATATGCATGTACATGCATGCAAATGGAAAAGACTTGACTTTCTGTGTTTGTTAGCTACCTAATATTGTAGTTCCAAATCCAAACTGTCCAGTCTCAACTGATCTACTGTGTCTGGAAAAGTGGAACATTGTGTAAAAATGAGATCTTTTTTGCTGTACCATTTCTTTAATCATGATTCAGGAGAGATTTCCTAATGTCACTTGCTGATTGTTTCTGCCAAATAACACAAACACCTCTTGCCCCATCTTTCCCTTCTTCCCTCTCTCCCTCTATTTTTCCCTGTGTTCAGTGGTCAATTGCTCTGATCCTGGGATACCCCCCAACTCCATCAGGCAAAGCAAGATCGAGCATGGCAACTTCACTTTTGGCACAGTTGTGTTTTATGACTGCAACCCAGGCTACTACCTGTTCGGTTCTCCTGTCCTCACCTGCCAGCCCACTGGCCAATGGGATAAGCCTCTGCCTGAGTGCATTGGTAAGTCACCGATGCATTCTGCTTTTTCAGGCAAACGGCCGAAACTTGGCAGCGGCGGTACACTGTTAATTATCATCATTCCCATAATGGAGGCAGAAACAGTTGAGTGACCCTCTCTCGCTGCTTTAGATCAGTGCATTAATTGAGGTACAGGTGGAACAGACTTTTTGCTGGCACACTAATTAGTGAAGCCAGCTTCATGGCTGATCCCTGTCTTATTGGGTGCACACCTTGTGAAATGCCAAACATCCTCCACAGCTCTTCCGGCTCATTGAGGTGATCTAGACAGCAGCTGCACAGACGCTTTAGATTTTGCCTTGACAAGATTGTCTGCCACTGCAGTCCTCACATACCACATGACATAGCTACATTATAAACCTCACTAATCTGAAGGAAGGCCTCAGTTTACACATTTGTAATTCGAACACAAGGCTTGATCTATTGCTGGTCTCAGTGTAACTAGTACAAAGGAGTCATGTAGTCCTAAGATTCTCACATTCAGCTAACTGAAGGCTTTCAAAATATTGTGGGAACATGTCCCTAGCATTCTCAGTTTTAGGATGCCAAGAGCACATGTAATTAAAGAGCAAAAAACCCCACATAATTCCCATTAAAACAGACAAGATACGCTGTTGACTGACAATATTGAATGTTAAATTAATGTGTAGTCTTTTCATTTTGGCATACATATTATAGCTGGCTACATGACTTCACTCAAAATTTTAGTTATTATTGCCAAATCTAATAGTCATTGCTTTTGAGACAACAAAGAAAGGGGCTTCCACAATCTGATGATGGCATTTTCAGAGGAAGCTATATTAGAACCTCACTTGTTGTGAAATCAGCTAGGACTGAACTGTAATTAAACCTAAAGTAAAATTAGTTTGAAAGCCTTTTTGTACTGTAATTATAGTCACTGGATGTCTCTGTGTGTGTGTTCATATGTGCTTTTGACAGTGGTGGACTGTGGACATCCTGGATCTCCTCCCAATGGGGTGCTGAGTGGGGACAAATTCACCTTTGGTTCCACAGTGCGCTACTCTTGTACGGGTGGACGGCAGCTGAAGGGCGAGTCCTCTCGAACCTGCCAACTCAATGGCCACTGGAGTGCACCGATGCCCTTCTGTTCAGGTACCCTACACACTCATATGCACACACCAATCTCCCAGCATAGTCTTCAGAGGTACACACATTCTCAGACCATCCCATATAAAAATTCATTTCTGTACTTCTTATGTGACCTGCTTTGGACCTCCTCAAACAGGTTTTCTCAGTTCACATCATAACCTTGAGTTGACTCTACAGATTTCACATCCGTCCACATAAAAAAAACATCACAAGAAACTTGAAGCAGAAAAGAAACTTTAAACCATGATTTTGGCAGTAGCTGCTGCTACTCTTTTTTCTAGCTGTACTATTTCTAGCTGTACTATTTCTAGCTGTACTATTTCTAGCTGTACTATTTCTAGCTGTACTTTTGGTGAGTGTTGTTTATGCTAAATTGTTCAAACTGTTTGAGTAAACTGAATCAACTGCTTCGATTTGAAGTTGCAAAAAAAAATCAGTACACAAGTTAAGGGTATCAGCAGCGGTGGCTCAGTGAGCCTAGGCCACCTTTTGTCTTTGTCCCACCTCAAAAAATCTCCTTAAATAAAAATGCACTTGTGTCTATTTATGAATATGTACTAGGGCTGCACGATATTAGGAAGATATGCGATAATGTTGTTGAATGTTGCGATGGCGATATCACATGCTATAAGTAAGTAAAAACATGCTATAAGCAGAAAAATGTTTTTCTGCTTTGGATTTGCTGGTAATATACACTCCAGACACTGATTAGTCTATGCAGAAAATAAATTAAATGCAATATTTCCATTCCAATATGTTTATTTTACTTAATTTACTTAAACAGAGCATTTAATGCCTCCCATAAAACATTTGAACCATTGAACATTGTTGAAAAATAATTATTTCAAATCTTAAATAAATGTAAACATAATTTAAACTAAAGTAAGTTCTTAGCCAGAAAAAAATAGCAAAAGGAACAATCTATAGCAGCAGCACAGAAGATGAAGAAACTGCCCAGTGATTTTTTTTGCCCTCTTCTATGTGGCACTGGGTGAAGAGTTTTGGAAGAACAGCATTTATTGCAGTTCAGTCAATAAATGCGATATGTACTGTATATTTTTTCGCGATATGTATATTGTGCATGTTGATATCGCGATGACGGTAAATTTGAGATATATTGTGCAGCCCTAATATGTAGCATGGCATGTTTGACCTTTTGACCAAAATCTCATCACAGGGATAAACTGTAAAACTCTTCCAGGACTGTCGTTCCCACAGATGGCCTGGAAGCATGAATACATGTTATTCAAAGCACAAAAGTAATTAAGCAGACCATGTAACATATGAAAATACAGTGACTTCAAACAGTTTCCTGCTCTGATTGTGAATTACTAAATCTAAAGGAGTAAATGCCAGGATAAAAAATAAAAATGTTTAACTGTGCTTAGCATATTTGTTCCATATCATTCAGGCACTATTGTGAATTTGGTCTAAAATGTGAAACCTCAGTAGGGTCTCCTTGAAGAAAATGTGCGTTTTTAACTGTTGTGTAACCTCTGCCTCTCGCACAAGAGTCCCAATAGATTCAAAACTAAAAATTAAAAATTTCTATCACTCTGATTTTGTTCATTTTTATACCCAAAAGTGTATCATGTTGCAACTACTGTGTAATACAAATAGAAGCAATGTGAGACACCACCCATGTCCTGAGTGATTGATTACATTCAAGATAAGAGAACATTTCTAAAAATTAGGGTTTTTTGCCTAACTATTCTTGACTATTGGCTAACAGCTGGAACAGTTTCCTCTGGAAGCTCCTCAGAGTGGATATATTCAAATGAACATATGGAGCACTGAAGAAAATCCATGTTCTCTGTTTCTGGCTCTTTTAAAATTCTCCCCATAGAAGGTTGCTGGTTACAGAATGGAGGCAGGGTGCACTAGGGCCTGTGTGTGGGTAGTAGTGTGCAGCCTGCTCAGCCCTGCGTGGGCACACAAAGCAGCGATGCACGCTTAAAGCAGAAGAGTAGACACTAGCACTTTGCCCCAGTGCAATGCTGCACTCACGCACTTGCTTCCACTACCTTCTTTACGTGTCCTTTTCCCTCCCCTTTCTAATGCAGCAATTCATATACAAACAGTTTTATAGTGTGGCAGTGTGGATGGTAAGTGTTATGGGTGCTATATTTGATTAAAGTCGACTACGACCCCATGGGGAGAGGAGTGGAGGCATTTGCTGCTGAAGCTTGTTTTATCTTTTTCTCCGATTGGAATGATGTGAGTCTCTTGGCAATTAGGGCAGCATGCTAGTGCTCCACTGGGACAAGGTGTGAGTTGTGTTTGTTTGGTAGGAAATTGATCTGTGGGTTCTGGGTGTCATTTAATGTCTCGTGTCCTTTTTATTGAGATGGCATGCCATCTGCTTTAGGCTACATACTACAGAGGAAAGGACACACACAGAAAAGCACACACACTTTGCAAACACGCAGTCCCTAAAGCAGGTACGTGGGCCAAACTGAGGAAACTACACGTACTCTGAAAGGAGTATAACAGGACAGGACATCTCGCACCACTCACTTTCTCTTACTTGAGCAATAAAATGGCGTGCTCAGCAAAACCTGTGTAGTTCCTGCCATATAATCAAACAGCCTCTAACAGCAGCCATGGCCTTCTACCAGCTCTGCATAGACACTTTAAGCTTTCCTGCAGCTTCACACTCTGGCAGGTCACAAACTTGGTGCCAAATAGTTCAGAAATAAATGTTGTGGAAGCGGCCAGGGCTAATCTCATCGTTATTAGGATTCAAGGACCTCCCTGCCAGGGTTCATTCAGGTCCACATTTTCCTCTGCTAGGTTTCAAAACATTACATCACATTGTCCTTGAGACTTTTCAAAGGGGAATTATTTATGAATGCAGAGAGCATATCATGGAAAAAGAAGACCTGAGCTGTTGGCATTTGGAATGCACTCTGTAGTGATGTGGTACACTGAGCTCCACAACATTTTCCTCAAGACCTTGATAATGTGATGATGCTAGTGCCCTTTTAGAAATATGTGGCGTTCTGTACATCTTCAAAAAGATGTTTTTAGCAACAAAAAAATGGCAGAGGTGCAGGAGTAAATAGTTACTCACGCTCATACTTACTATATAGATTATAACAAATGTTACAGAGTTTCAGGCTCAAGTGTGTTCATACAGTAAATAAATCAGATTGAATTTCAAGCTACAGCTTGAAATGTCCCAGACCCCTGGTCCACCCTTATGGAAGGGCATGAGTACAGAGACTGAAGAGATTGAAACACAGAGCTCCAGCACCTGGGCTTAGGTTCCTTGCTTTAGGTGAGAAGCAGTCATAACTTTGATGTAATTTGATGGACATTTATAATTATTTAAAAATGCAATGTAAAACTGATAGACTGTTAGAAGTTTCATGATCACTCGCATTTTTTGAAGGTTGAACAATATATTTTTTAAAATCCTCCTACTGTTTTATACTGTATGCTCTTGCTACATAAAGCTTTCTATTTTCTCCAATCTTTAAATAGTCTAGATTATTGTATTTTCTTTGTTCCTGCTGTAATAAGAATTGCACAGGTGGATAGTCTGCTTTGCCAGATAAAATTGTCACTTAAGTGTTTCATGTGTTTTTTTATTTAGTTTCTTAGCCATCGTAGCCAACAAGCAAAAAATTATTTTAGATATGTAGTTATATAAAGCAATTATTGTTTTTGTTGTTGATGTTTATGTTCTTATTATTATCATTATTTACTGCAATTACATTTCCTTGATATCAATGCTGTGAGTATATAATACATACATTCAACAAAATTGGCTCTTCAGTGGCAGTACACAAGAAAGTGCTAAGGGTTTGCCACCACTGAAATTCCAATTTAGCCCTAAGATGAGCAGCTGCTGTGCTGCAACAAAAACATTTTCCCAGATACAACAGAAGTTACTCCACAAAGTTTGTCCTCCCCCTCAGGGAAGATGTAGAGTGCACCTTAGAGAAATCATAAGGATCTTCTAGCCATATGGAAGAGTTTCCACTATGAATGACAGATGCTAAAAAACTTATGTGTTGGGTATATTTTGTTTGGTATCTTTTTCAGATAGTTTTGTCCTGTGTTGGGCTCTGCCCTATATTGCACACTTTCCCTCCATCCCTATTCCCTGAACACAAACATGCTGTCTCTATTACAGCCTCTTCTAATGTATTACACACACACACAAACACACACACACACACACACACACACACACACACACACACACACACACACACACACACACA
>JBBJLR010000145.1:12208413-12240645 GCA_037577145.1 Brachypetersius gabonensis
CTCTCCCTCTCGCTCTCTCTCTCTCTCTCTCTCTCTCTCTCTCTCTCTCTCTCTCTCTCTCTCTCTCTCTCTCTCTCACTGCCTCTGTCTTTCTTTTTCTCTCAATTGACACCGTCCATCATTTTCTCCCTTTTTCATTCTGTCTTCTTTCTACTTTCTTTCTTTTTCTGTCACACTCTCTTTTCTCCTCTTTCTCTCTCTTACTCGCTCTCAATTGGATTTTCTTGATCTTTTCTCTCTTTGTGCCACCCCTCAATATACCTCTACTCTCTATTTCTCTCACTACATTTTTCTCTCTCGCTCTCTATCTCTCTAATACTTTGCTCTCTTCTTTTACCTACACTTTCTTTCTTTTCTCTCACACTTCCTCTCACTCCAATGCCCTGTCACTCTCTCACACTTTCACACTCACTGTCTATCTTATCTATCTCCTTATCTATCTTCTGTCTTTCTCACTCTCATTCACTCAAATCTCATGCTGTCTTCATTTCCTCCATACTTCCTCTTTATTTCATTGTCTCTTTCTCTCTCTCTCTCTCGCTCTCTTTCCTTCTTCCCAGAACCAACCCGCACTACCTGCGAGAATCCTGGGATGCCACGTTACGGATCTATGAATAGAACTTTTGGCTTCAAGGTAAAGGCATAAATACCACATATACTCACACTGTCTGACACAATAACATCAGCAGCATTAAAACTCCCACATACATCAGTTTACTCTAAAGCACATTTGAAGCTAAATTTGTTTTACAGGGATAGTTCTTTAATGAAATTTTAAGAGACTGGACTGAATGATTTGTGCTGAATTAAGTGTCTGTGAATTC
Source organism: Brachypetersius gabonensis (assembly GCA_037577145.1). Classification (NCBI taxonomy): domain Eukaryota; kingdom Metazoa; phylum Chordata; class Actinopteri; order Characiformes; family Alestidae; genus Brachypetersius; species Brachypetersius gabonensis. Next base: position 12,209,238 of record JBBJLR010000145.1, read on the forward strand.
CCCCAGTCACCACAAACAGCCCAGACTGAAATGTCATAGTCCGGAGGTACATGTCAGCACCACACTCAGTAACAATAACAGCACAGCATTCAGCCACCGTTTTATTACATTAGGATAAAGTTGGTTACATGACTGTTGATTATTCAGCAATCCAGGTTACAGTAAAAACATGAGCATTAATTAAAACAACTAGATTAAAATAAATTATTTTGTCAATAATGACTTCAAGTACCTCCCACAGACAAAAAGACCTGCTCAGGATTAAGCTTTACTGGGTAATATTTGGTTCATTTGATGGGAGTTTGTTTAACACTGATGGGTTCTCTGTGTGTGGCCTGTTATGACGATGATTGTCACATTCGTTTGTAGTAATGATGAGATTTACTGTTAGCTGCTGAAAGCCTGTGTAATAAAACCCTAAACCTTTGTGTGCGTGTGTGTGTGCGTGTGCGTGTGTGTGTTTGGAGGTTGGGTGGATACTCTGCACTGCAAGCGTAGCAGTATTAGCAAACACACGCAAGGCTTGCTCCATTTTGTGCCCCTAATTAGCACAGAAATGGGTCTGTTACCAGAACCTGAGACATGTTTATGCTGGTTTATACTGATAAACAGGGCCACTGTGAGGTAAATTACCTTAATTTGTCCCACAAGAAAAACAGATTTGCTTGTGGGTCGCTTAGCTCCTACGTTAAACAGAAGAAGTGCTGCATCAAATAAACGAATTCAGCTGAAAAGGGCGGTTTAAGATTTGCACCAAAGGCTCAATGTCAGAACCACACCCTGACTTGCACATACCCAGTTGTTGTTTTTTTAACTATTTCATTAGACACTGCTGTAAATATCTTATTATTCTGAAGATGAAAGGTTCAGCCGGAAAAAAAACTTTCTCAAAGACAGCTGGCTTAAATGGCTAGAAGGGAAAAGGATGGCTGTCCCCTCACCACTGAAGCACGGCAGGAAATAAAAAGCTCCGGTTCCAGTTCTCGCTAGTGCAAATGAGCTCGATGAATATTTTTGTCAAGGGAGTGGGATACAGGCCCAGGTTCACAGGAGGAACATTAAACAGACATATTATTTTAACTGATGAAGTATATACTCAGAAGGGACAGTAGATGGATGCGGAGAGAGGCTGTGTAAGGACAAGATTTTTCCCTGAGATGCTCCAGCATTAAGAATTCAAGCCCTTAATGTAAAGAAGGGATCAAGTTGTGGTGAAGCTTCAGAGAACAAAAAATATCAGGCTTGCCTCCCTCATAAATCATTTGTCTGGAGCCTGTGGAGCCTTTTGATAGCTGCCGCTTAATGATATTGAAGCGGAGTGAAGGAGATATTGTATCCCTTAGATAAGCGCCAGTGTCTGCAGCTCGTCAGCCATGTTCATCGCCAGGAAGAACGTGTTAATCAATTAATGTGCCAGGATCGTGTGTCACTCCATGACACATTTTCATATTTCACTGACACCACACTGCCAGTCTACTTAATGGCAATGCTGAAGCACCAGAAGTACAACAGAAATAGCTGACCCCAGCAAATAGAAAGCATGATGGGGATATTTTTAACAGCCTCCATAATCATGACATACGCTGGACATGTGATGCTTTATTGTGCATTAGAAGAACAGGAACCTCTGTCCATCTTCTTGAAATGATTTACCCCATTTCAGTGAGCAGTACACGAGTATCATTTACTGTAACGTCTCTAGTATCATTATAAAAATAGTTTCATGAGAAATCTGTTTTACAAAATTCCCTTTACCATGAATGTAGTCAACCAGGCTGTCTGAAATCTTGCAGTGAAGCTAAACTTTTAATATATCTAGCAAGGATTGGAAAATGATATTATTATATTACGTTATCATGGTTCAAACTACTTGCTTATATGACCACACAATTGCCTCAAACTTTTAGTGCTTAGAGGGCCCATATTGTGTAAAACTGAATTTTCCTTCCCTTTTTGGAATAAAAGAGATATTATTCACTTAACACATAACATTCACTTACTGTCTCGCGTAGCACATTAGCGCAACCTGTAAACTCTGAAGTTATAAAGAGTGTTTAAGTGCTGGACTGTGTTTTGAAAACAGGTCATTTGCATGTATCTTTTAAAAGAACAGTAATTAAAATTACATTTTCATTCTGAAGCAAAAAGAGAAGTTGGAAAATTACCTTTAAATGATTTGTGATATAAAAACCTAAACCAGGATAAAACTGTAAGATGTTAAAACTGTAAGGACTTAAAAGTCACTGCAAATAGACTGGCCTGTGTGCTATCTGACATTGTATGTCATTCTGTTATCTATAAGGGAATATGGCATGGTGACCTATCTGAAAGCTAACTGTAAAATTGTTATCAGCAAAGTGAGGTGCAAGCTTGTGTACACAGTCTTTATAGTATCTGTCCGTAGGAGACTGTCAAGGGTTTTCACAAGTTTCACAAAATGTCTCATTTTATCATTCTAAATCTTTTTGTGTGGGATTTGGTTTGGAATGGCTTCTGCTACTGTTGTGTGTGATATGTCTGTTGCGTGTGACACTGCAGGTTGGAAGTATGGTGGCCTTCCAGTGCCAACCAGGCCACTTGCTCCAGGGCTCGACCACTCGACTGTGCCAGGCTGATCTCACCTGGAGTGGCACCCAGCCAGAGTGCATCCGTAAGTCCCACTAATGCCCAGTTTCAAAGGTGTCTAAGGGTTATACATATTCAATTTTTAATTAGTTATGTTTAAAGAACATTGCTTTATTGTTCCCCTCTGGACGTCATAAAATAGGCAGCAAGGGTAATGCAGTGAAGAGCCTGTTCATTTTTTGTGCTTGGTGAGTGTATGCTACTGTTTCTCCAGCAGCAGGGTTCTTTATAACTGATACTAATTTAGCCCCTGTTAAAGAAGCGCTTGGCTGCCAGAGAGCTAGAAGCCTCATTATTTTAACTGATGAAATATATATTCAGAGGCGCTAGGAGATTGATTCATATTATTGGAAACTGAGAGGTGGATAATTTTCTGCTTTTTCTTCACAGTGGGTGTCATGGGTTCATTCTGAATTATGTAAGAAATCTGCTCTTTAAATCTAGTCTCAGAGTAATCTAGTTTGTACTCTGTACTTAATATTGGGTTTAAAAATTCCTTGGGCTTAGGATGTGCCATGAAATTGGCCTGGAAATAAATAACTTTATTTGCAGTTTTTAAAATGAATTTTATAAGTCTAGGAGTAGCTGATTGTACGGTTTCACTTGGTCAACTGTTTGATTGCAGATGACAGAAAAATGATATTAAAGTCATTCAGTTCATTGTCTTTCAGGCCATGTTTAAACAGGCAGCTCAAATTCATTTTTTCTACATTTCTGACTTGAGCAGGGCAGATTAACTCTAAAAGGACACATGAAGTCTGACTTTTTTTCAATTAGATTCAAGCCTCATATGTTCAAGATTGCAATGCTGGTTGAAATTTGGATTTCTAGACGACTAAGTTTCATATTTGTATTCATGTCAATTTCATATTGGCTTTCACTGTCATTTGGGGACAACATTCTATCAATATCTTTATAGTAATGGCCAGTCACTACACTAACTAGATCACATGGTGCTACCATTACTGGGAGAGAGAAAGCAAGCACATTGTGCATAAATATACATTTACATTACATTTACGGCATTTAGCAGACGCTTTTATCCAAAGTGACTTCCATTTCCTAACTACAGGTGGGAGTCTCCCTGAAGCTAGTGGTTGTATACTGACGCTAGGATTCAAACCCACTAGACCTCTTGGTCCAGGGGCAAAGTATGCTTCCCACTAGACCTCCACCACCCCAAGACACATGGAGCCAACAATGTTTTTGAACTACTGCTAATGCAGTGTCATTGAACAGCTCGTTTGACACTTACTGCCAATTCTGTTACATCAGGTAATAGACAAATGCACCGGCTAGCGTCATGCTGACTGGTATGAAGGGTGGGTCATTACCTACCCAAATAGAGAAAGAGAGGCCAAACATGATCTCTAGGAATTCTGGTCCTTGATGGCTGTGGTATCATCAGGGAAGAAACGGTAACAGGAAGGGATCCATTTTACATTATGTTCATTTGTAAAATGTAGCATGACCGTTCTGATTATTATAGTCATTAAGGAACAGTACAGAAATATAGTCAGTTCAGCTCAGGACTAAACCTGCAATGTGAACAAAGCCTCGGAAACCAAATCAGAACTGACTCTAATTAAACAAGACCACATATAAATGTTTTGAATGTAAAATACAGAACAATTGGCACAGTTTTTCTATGGCGTGAAAACTGATAATGTGATCATATAGTGGCATCAGACAGGACACTGGACACTGTGGAGATTTGAAGACCTCACTCAGAGCATGTCTGCTAATCAGCATAAGCTCTAAAATCAAGAGTATTAAAACAGCTTGGAGAGACTGGGCTAGAGAGAGGAAACAGCTGCCTCACAATTTCACAAGACAGATTGCCATTCAGCCCAAGCATTTCAAAAGCTAATTACATTTTGCTTCATATGTCACCACCCCAGTGTACTGTCATTGTTTTGCAAAATTAGGAGATTGAGCAATGGGATAGCAATAGGGGGAAAGTGAGTTTGCAGCACTTTAATTGTATAGCTGATTAAATGCCCTTTTGTAAATTTCTGCAGAATCATGCCATTCTTTGTCTCTTGGTATAATCACAATTATTTCTGTAATTACATCCTCTAATTTTTATTTACACAGTACAGTTGGCTACTTAGGAAACAAGTGCTAGCTCTAAATCACTGTTCCCCACTCTTATTTAACACGATTGGAAGATGTACATGATAACATGTATCTCCAACAGACTTTATTTAACATAATAGTCTACATTTGTATTTTGCAGTGAAGCAAGCTAGGAGATGTCTCCACATACTAAACAAAGACATCATTGCAGACACTGTAAGAGAGGTGTGAAAGAGTGTGGTGTAGTAATTAATTGTTAATTATGGAACTTCATGGGGTAATTAGCAAAATAGTACATCTCATCCTACCTGAGAAGTATTCTTTTATCATCAAAGTATTCAGCACCACTCATATACTCATCAATAAGAGTTGTATCAAAGTATTAGATGAAAGAGTAAGTCCTGAGTGCTGAGCCAAAGTCCGATCTGGGCTACTTTTGATCAAAGTGGAGTAGCACTGGAGCTCCTAGGATGAATGAGTGAGCATTGGCTGGTGCTTGATCTGCTGCTCCAATGACAGGTAAAGGTGTGCTCCTTCTCGGCGCAGCCTGCCAGGACACATCAATGTCTGCCACGCTCCGAGCCCTCAGTCTGCCTCTGGAGTGGGCTATGGAGATGGAGAGAGATGGGGAGCAGGGATGACTGGTTCTAGGTAGATGGGTAGTGGGCTGTCGTAAGGATTCAAACTTAATTTCGCTGTGCTTTTATTTGGTGGTGCTGTGGAAGGAGATGGGAGTGTGTGGATGGTGATGAAGGCACTGAAACTCTGACTGAAACTGTGCTGTTTGCCAAAGCACTGTAAGTCTCGCAAGCCAGACTTCTGGCTGTCGGCTGTGGGTTTCATTGCCCAGCATGGCCAAGAACCGCCTACGGTAACAGGAAGAGGTCCATTAACTGACATGCAAAACAGCCAATTCACAACTGTTGTTTTTGCATGATTTAAAGAGGCAGGTGACTTTCAAAATTGTGCTACGACTGAAACAGGCCTGTGTGAAAGCAAGTGCTATACTGTGACTCAGCCACCAAGAAAAGATTTGTGTGTTAAAGCGTGGTAAATGGTTGCCAATTGCATCTCGCTCCGAAAGGCTCATTGTTGTGAAAGAGGCTCCGAACTGTTACTGGTGGCAAACTAACATTTATCTTGAGAAACAAAAGGTGGTTTCCTATCAGACTGAAAAAAAATGTTCAGGGTGTAGTTTGGGCAGCCAGTGAGACTTTAACTAACATAAATCTGAAAGCAGCTTAAATGAGACTAAAGCAAGCATCAAGGGGATTTCCATCGATTTTTCGAGATTTTTAGTAATTGAGAAGCAAACAAAGTCATTCAAAGGGGTCTAACGTGTTGCAAGGGAAACTTTTTGTATCCAGCGCTGAAGACAGATTATGATGTCTACAACACATATAAAATCATTCTAATGGTAACACTTTACAATAAGTATATCATTATAAAAGGTTTATAAATGATTTATAGTCTGGTTGAGCATTCGTTTGTAGATGAGCATATATATTAATAAGCATTTATAAACAAATTATTACAGTTTGCATACACTGATGCAGACTCACTATTTGACAAGAACTCAGATCTTGTTAGTTGCTTAGTTGATCTTGTCCCTTTTTTCAGGCAGAATGTTAAACTGTAAACTTCATCAGGAGTTTGTTAACCTGCTACTACCATTAAAACAGCAGATTCTACCAAATAGTGAATCTGCATCAATGTATGACAACTGTTATAACTTGTTTATACCTGCTTATTGTGCACCTTATTGTGCTTCTGTTATTTAAAGGCACTTACTTGTAGTGCAATATACAGACAATACATACATATACAGTGCAAGTCACTACCTCATCCCTAGTTAATCACTGCTTGTTCCCTGCTAAAAAAAAATGTATGTGTCATCTTTTGTGTCAAATGTTACAACTGTTATATGTGTGGGCTGCTCCTCTATGCCTTTTAGATTGCCCCTCGGGGACAAATAAAGTTTTTTTTAATTGAATTGAATAATTAATGATTGTCTACAATTAAGAACCTGTTTATAAATCACCTGTAAACCATTTATAAGGGTAGTCTTATTGTAAAAAAGTCCCATTCTATTAAAATTATTCTACACTTTATAAGAGGTTCCATTATATTTACAATCCAGAATGACGAGTGAATGTAATGTTCATAATGGTAAATAGTAAATAATCTGAATAAGTTACTGTTCTTTGGATACTATTTTACTATCATGCTCTGCATGAAGCTCACCACCATAAACCGTGTTATGCTTTAGGGTGAAGCCATGGCGCAAAACATCGTCTCAAGCATTGAGCAATGTATTCATAACCACTTTCTGTAATTAATGCACAGTAGCTTTTATTGACATGAAACACTTAGACTGATGTCTACGTCCTTTCACTGCCACTGTGAACAACTTGGCAAGTGTCTGTAGATTGGATAATCAAATCCTTCTTAAATACTTGTTATCTTACACAAGACTTGTCATGTTATTAACTTACACATTTATTTATGGTTGGCTTGCCTTACGTTTATCTTCACCTACCTCCCTTTCCTTTTCTTTTTTTTTATGTTCTTTCTTCTTTTCTTCATCCTTGTAAATATTTACATATTGTCTGTTTTTCTACCCTGTCCTGTTTGTTTCTCTTTCACCACAGCTCACAGCTGTAAGCAGCCAGAGAGCCCTCCTCATGTGGATGTTGTAGGGATGGACCTGCCTGGTTATGGCTACACTCTCATCTACACCTGCCAGACCGGCTTCTTCTTATCTGGAGGTTCAGAGCATCGAGTGTGCCGGTCTGACGGAACATGGACAGGGAAGATGCCTGTGTGTCGAGGTACAACATAAAAAGCATCTACATAATCTAATAAACACGTATTCTTTATGTTGAATATCTCCATAGTCAGAATTTTTAACAGGCTAAAACTGTAGCCACTTACTTCTGTGCCTCTTGTAGTATGTCAAGCAAAATTCACTGCTCTGAAAACCAAAAGTTAACAGCGTTCTCTTTGGTTTCCAGATTTTTCTAAGTTTTTCAACTTCTAGTTTAAGTTGTGCATCTAGAGTTGTTGTCTTTACATTCTGTCTGCATTAGATGATACGTAAATTTCACAATTACCGATGCCATTGTGATGATTTATAAGTAGATTATGACCAAATTTAATTTATATTTTATATTGACATGTTCAAGTCTGTCTTTAAGAAAATGGCACAACATGGTGACAATATAAAGAAGAGTCCCTATTTTTGCAAAACAATGCTGTATGCATGACAATGAGTTAATCAAATTCAAATAATAATGCAATTTTACAATGTAAATTAATTGATACCACCTTTGAATAAATTCATTTCTCTGCTTTGAAATACTTTCTTTGCTCTAAAACTACAACTTCAAAGCACAAGCAAACCTGAGCAACATAAGTGGGCAGTGGTCGGTTAAAGTATTTTAGAGACACCAACTGTGGTACAGATTTTGCACTTGCAGTTGGTGAACTTTGCCCATGTGCGCTGGCTGTTACACTAAGCTTGTGTATGCGTGGCGTTAGGAAGTGCTCTGATGGGGATGCGCTCTCTAGCATGCTCTGTTTTCCTTCCCCCCTTACCAGCTCCCACTGCTGCTATGGCGCCTGGCCCGTGTTGCTGTCTGGGCGCACAGCTGCACACCTCAGGCTTCCTCGTAATTACCACGCACAAACAGATGTGAAAGGCAGCAAACAAAAAAAAAACGTTCACGGCGTGTCGCCCTGTTCTACTCTAGGTCCATTTTTCCCACCCCTTTTTTCCTGTGCTGCTGTCCCAGGCTGGATGAGACCTTTGCTTGGTGTTTGTTGTAGAGCTTGATGTACTGGCAGTGTCATCCTCCCTGCCGTCTGTAGTCCTTTGATAAATTTTCATTTTGAAAGTGGGAGAGAGGGAAGAGAAGCTGCTGCTATGAGATGCTACTGCTTGCATGGCAATAAGTGTGGGCTTCTAGGAGCACTGCCAGTACTATCTGCCTATCTGTCTATATGAGAACATGAAAAATGAACACTGTACTAATATGTTTATTTATTTACATTCTAGCTGGCTCCAAACTGTCAGAGAAGCCCATTAAGCCAGTCCCTGGGACACCAAGTCCCAAGCTAAACGGTGAGTCTATAATGACAAAGGGAGATAATAAAGTTAGACCTTTTGTGCACTAATGCATTTCAAAGACTACACACGTCAGCCCTCGCAGAGTGAATGGTAAAGTAATAGCTCAGCGCTGGATCTTTTGGGCTGTCCGGCACAACGGCAGCTTGGACACTCGCTGTCCTTGATGTATTCTGGAAGAAGACCTCTCGAGGAACAGGCAGCTAATAAGTAGGAGAGTGGTTCCAGTCAGTTTGACAGTAAAGCGGCCCGGCAGTCAGGCCACTCACAGACTCTTCTGGAGCAGTGCGATAATCCTCCTAGCATTTTGCCTGACCTTCACGAGACACAGCACACATCTAACATTTATGTGCCGTGAGAGCCAGTGCTCAAAAAAAGCAAAAACTGCTGGACACGATTTGCAAAGTTTTGGGGTGTATGATGCAGCTAATCAGGCGTGCTGCTCTAAGGCTGGGGTTCATTTGTACAGATGTTATGAGAGTGAGAGGGTGGATCAAAGGTCTGTGTCCACCCCTTCTACCGTTATTATTGGAATTTACCTAGTCCTAATTCAGCTCTCGTTTTCTGAGCTTGTTTATGCAAATTAGCGTTATTAGTATATTAAAGCAGTATAGTATAAAGTATATAAAGCAAGGACTGCTTAAAGCTTATCTTTATTAGTGATTAAGGCACATATCTTCAACATTTGAGGCCTCTATATACATTCATTTAAACAATAATTAGAGAAATCATGTGCTACTCACCCAAAGCTTTCCTGATCCTCAAGAAATCTGATTGTGATTTATAGTTCTGCTGTTATTCACTGCCTTCTTGTTGGCAGTATTTTATAATTCATTTAGAAATCATTGTGGCGACATGTATATAGACATAGTATAATACAACGGCAAGACAGTGTATATTTTGTAAAAGCTGAACGAATAACACTCTTGTTTTTCTCTCAGTCCCAGATGATGTGTTTGCTCCAAATTACATCTGGAAGGGCTCATATAACTACAAGGGAAGAAAGCAACCAATGACTCTGAGTATCACAAGCTTTAATACGTCCACGGGTAGAGTTAACGTCACGTTAACCAGTAGCAACATGGAGCTGCTGCTTTCAGGTTGGTTTACCTGCCCTATCAAATATACAGTTTGATTTCTGAGCACTCAAAAGAGAAACACTTTCCACAGAATATACATTTCTGTGGTTCATGAATGGTATTAGAATTATAATGACTTTACACTAGGGTCAGATATTAAAATAGAAGATTTTGATATCAAATTGTGTAATACAACTAGAAATAAAAATCAGTCTATATTCTCTCTCATGTGTTTATTTCCAGGGCAGAACGTAAAGAATCCAATTTTGGTTGAATTTATCAGTTTGCTTGAAGCAGGGAATGCATGCTTTCCCTTTAATGTCCTTCTTTAAGTCCCTCTGTTTAGAAAGTTAAACATATTCCTCTGCTGCACTCTAATTAAACATTAATGCTGTTTGATAGAACTTTGACATATTTCTCTTTCATTAGACATCATCTGCCTCCACCGCCTTAATCATTTCCATCTCTGAGACCATATTTATGTGGTTGATGCTCACATGTTTTCATTCTTTAATTAATCATGGCCATTTCAATGGTACTTGGACCTGGCACGCCACTGCCAGTAATTACACTGAAATGTGGATGATGCACCCCTCGCATGTATGAGAAATGTACCTGCCTGCTGAACGTTATAATTGAAATGCACAGCACTGAGGTGACACTGAATGTAAGAGAACAGCATTAACTGATTCTGCTTTAGGGAGGCAATGGAATGCAATAGATTTTATGATTGCATTCAGTACGGGTAATACTATTAACCAAGCATATATGGGTCTGTTTTCAGTATGACCTTTTTGGTTGGATTGGGTGGTTAACAGAAAAGAATATTACCTGCCACAGCGTCTGCTGCTGTGCTTGACTGATGGTGTGTAGATGACTGACTGCACTTCTCCTGGTTGCAGGTGTCTATAAGAGCCAGGAAGCGAGGTTGATGCTGCTCATGTATGATGTGAAAGCGTCCTCTCCAACCACGCTGAGCAAGATGAAGGAGGAACAGTGGTCACTGGATGGTTTTGTAAGAGCACAGTTTCCTGCTCTAATTGTACAACTATATATTATCAATATTTGATCATATTTGAAGTGGTTTCATACTGAAACATCACAGTTAGTCCTATCCCAGTTATTCCATAACCATATCACAGTTATTTGAGCTGTTCGCAATTACTTTCCACAGTTATTAGCTTGCACAATCTTACGTTTACACCCAATGTGGGTGCACTTTTCTCTATTGAATTAAGGCAAATGCATGTATATAAAATATCAAGAAACACGTTTATTGAGGCACACCATAGGTCCCATGAAAACAACAAAACCTTTGACCTCTGGTGCTATTGCACCTTTTGAGGGCAGGAAAATGTTTGTTTATTTGAGCTTCAGCTGATTCTCTCCATCACTGGGAGCTATTGGGAAGTATCATTTGGCTTAAAAGACAATTAATTTGTTAATTGCTGTTATTTATGTAGTATTTAATTGCCCTAGTATTTAGGCACTGAATCTTACAGTCTAATCACTACAGCAAGCAGCTTTCTTTCCTTTTTTTTTTTTTTTTTTACAAATGTCTCTTCCTACCTTCTTTCAGGTGTCTGCAGAACCTGATGGTGCCACATATGTCTTTCAAGGCTTCATACAGGGTAAAGACTATGGCCAGTTTGGTCTACAAAGGCTGGGTAAAGTATCTCACATTTATATTTCCTTGTATTGCATTATTTTGGTATTTGAGACTTTAATGCAATTAGCTATTGTCTTGTCATATAAAACTGTTAACTTTTCAATCCTCAATAAAATGTTACCCACTAACAATAAGTGTATATTCATAAATGTGCCTTTGGAGTACAGAGCTATAAACTGGCCCTTTGTGAAAACTCAGTGGAGAGTTGAGAATGATCATGCTCTCTGAATGCTCTGCCTGAGAGACGCTCCTGGGCAGTTGGCAATGCTTAATTGACTACATTCAAAAATGTTTAATCGGGTTTGGTTTAATGACTGATTTTCACAACATTTATTTGTTGCGGAATTGACAACTTTAAGCATATAAAGTTTTGGTGTGTTTCCTGGTCACATTTCAGATTAGTGAATTGTATCCTTTACTTTCACTACCCTGGATTAAGCTTAGTGGAACTAACCATTGCATAAATGTATTAACAGACATGCAAGAAACTCAAAAGCCGAATCTGTCTGTACGGCTTCATGGCCTTTTTTGCAGCTCAGGGAGCTAAAGCTCTACTCTAAACTTGGAAGTTTCATGGTAATTAGGTCAAAGCACTGGTGAACCCACAATGTTTTCTGCTGTTTTAGAGAGCAGACTTCTGCTTGCATTACTCCCTTCCTGGCTTGAGGTTCAATTTTGTGTCTTATTGTGTGAGGATAACTATGAATTTGTTCTTAATATTTTTTCTGCTTTCACCTCCCATAGGTTTGAACATGTCAGAAAGTAATAACTCGTCAAATCCACCTCACGGTACCAACAGTAGCTCTGTGGCCATAGCAATTCTTGTGCCTTTTTTCGCCCTGATTTTTGCAGGCTTTGGCTTTTACCTCTACAAACAGCGGTGAGTGAACAAGGCAATTTGCCCCAGTAAACACTTATCATAAATGAATGAAAGGATTTTGAGTTTTATAAATTCATCCATAAAAGTGCCACTTAACTGGACGAAATATGTTGCCTTTTTACTCGTGGATCTACCTTTCACTGAAAATGTGGTTTATGATCACTGAATTGTTTGTAGCCATTCAGTTGGTAGAACAAATTACAGCACACTTCTTAGGAAAGTGTGTGTATTGTACAATAAATGATGACAATATTAAAATGACATAAAATAGACATGTAAATATAGTAGGCACAGAGAAAGTGTATTTGTACAACCGTTGAACAAAAGCTGGTTCAAGCAACCAGTTGTTTCACCAATTGACAATGGACAATTTTGGCATATGAAGCTGAAAATACACTGGATATGATTAATAAATATGCATGGTAGTTCGTTTCTTCCAATTAATTTTTTACCAGTGACAGTTTGATAGATTTTTTGTGAATTTGACAAATTTAGAACACTTTCCATTATATTGCATGTTGCATCTGAGTTTTAACGTATTCTATCAGCGTAGATCTTTTAATGCTGCCTAGTCCAAGAGCTTTGTCCATAATATCTTACTGTTTGTAACCAATGCTGTTGTCTTCGTGGTCTTGTCTTGTTATAAAAGGACTACGCCTAAAACCCAGTACACAGGCTGCTCGGTCCATGAGAACAACAACGGGCAGGCCGCCTTCGAGAACCCCATGTACAACACCAATGCAAAGTCGGTGGAGGGCAAAGCCGTCCGATTCGACCCCAACTTGAACACAGTCTGCACAATGGTATAATGAGGACCCCTGAACGGGAGAACAAAAGTTGGGGATTTGTTTTCACTGGGTTAATTTTTTAAGGAAAAAAATTGTATGGATATAACGGCTTCCGAGGCAGGGATAGATTTCTCTGAGACTGCAAGAGAACATCCAGCTGATGCACTGTGGCCCTTCCTCTGATATTTAAAGCACACTCTTCAGGAACCATGATTTGACCATGTGCGTCTACAGAGGACATGGAATACAACAAAGACAACAAAGGGATTTTTTGGGGGGGAGTTTGCCTCTAAAAACCTAAAATCTTCTATCTTCACAAGCAGAAGTGTGGAGAGTTCTTCTGCTATTCTAATTGCACTCTATGAGTGCTTCTTCACGCTCAACTGGGTCTTTTTTTTAAGGAAAAGGGATCTGTAAATCTAATTGCATATATACGAGGAGCATTCACCACCTATATTTTTGTGCTATGTACCACATGGGAGAGGTCAAGGGAGAGAGAGAGAGTCTATCAAGAGTTAATGAAGAAACTTTAAAGAGAGTGCTGTTCATATTTACAAAAAAACTAAAGATATTTGTAGGTTCATTCATTGGTGATAAATCATTCTCAGCTGTTTAATGGCCATGCATACCCCTTTAGCTTTTCATTCTCAGTGTGTGCAGTCATATCTCTGTTTGGACACTGAAGCAGTCTGTGACATGTGATGTTTCAACGAGAGAACACATATCCAAAACTGATGTTTCAAGTGTCATGTGGAGCGCTGATGTGTCTTTTGCCCCTTTTTTTAAACTGTTGTCATAACTCAGTATGTATTTCCATGTTGGTACAAGACACTATGACCTCTGGGACAAATGTCAGCATTTTGCCTGAAGTCTGCAGACAGGACGTGATGTTCTTGATGGTTTCCTGTCCGAACTATTCTTTCAGTGGGGAAGTGTCATTGTGCTCCATCACTTTTCAGCTAAATATATCCAGCATTTTAAAAAATTTGATAAAGATAATTTGGTATTTTTTATCATGCATCATTCATATAATATGATTATTACTGTTATTATGAAATTTGTATAAAATAAAATGCACTTGGCATTTGTACCATAGACTTTTATACAAACTCAGACTACATCAACATTAAGGAGCATGCATGTTTGTTAACTGTGTATTGTGGCAACAATGTGATCATATTTATCTAGTACATATGGGCCATGGAGCACTGTTCCGATTCAGTCTGACATTGATGAGATAATAAATGCTCAATAATAAAGGGCAAACTCATGGGGGATTAGTCCTTAACCTATTGAGTCATTTAATAGCAAATTCAGCCCAGTCTAATTGGATTCCAAGCAGTTAATGCTAGGAAGATCATATAGGGAGCAATGTGACATTAAATACTCAAATAAGGAATAGCAACATTTACATATTGTCTCTGTCATAAGTCATTGTTAAGCGATGTCATTTTTATGGTCCTTGATAGTGTACAGAGAGAACTGCTTTGGAGCCAAATTTGTGAACCTGCCAGTGCTCTTTTTCAGCCCTTCTTAACCATCACTCTGGGCAGAGTCAGACTACCTCAGTACCGTGCTTCCAGGCCCTCAAGCTGTGAGATTCATTCCAGTGCCTTCTACTGTACTGTACCTCTCATCACATTCTCCCTAACCAACAGGTCATGCTAGTGAACGTGTTGAGGGTGAGCTGGTTACTGAGGACAGGGCAGAAAGCTGCAGACTTCAGGGAGCCTATTCTGACATCACTGTCCAAAAGTCCTGCCCAAATCTAACAAATCAGTCTGTGATCTTTAGAACGCCTTTTTTTTTTGTTTGATTTTGTTTTTAGCTCAGCTTCAGCCATAATGCTTCATGTATACTGTACAGTAACCAGAGTTTCTTATCATCATAGGTTCCCGAACTGGTGTTTTTATTTTTAACACTGCTCGTTTTTACACAGTGCCTACCAAAAAAAAAAAAAAAACACATGACCCAGGTCTGCTGCTTCCCCTTCTTCTCATTGCCCTGTCTATCTTCTTTCAGCCTGATTTTCTCCACGTTAACTGAATCTGTGGGTCAGACAATTTGGACATTAGCTATCTTAACACCACAGCCCCCCACCCACACCTCTGTTCAAGAGGTCCTACCCTTCCCTGCCACTCTGAGCTGACTGGTCACATACCATTTCCTCTAACTGACTGCAATAAAAAGAAGACACCCATATGATCAAAGAACAGACTCTTTCCAATCAAGCAGTTGAATATTTGCAGTACAGCTGGGTACTCCTCCTATGTTAATGCATTCAAAAATAGATATAAAAAGAGAAAATTACAAAAAAAAAGATTTTTGTAAAGAAATATATTTTTATGGAGAAATTATTTGTAAAATGTATGAATCTATTATGTAAATTTTCAATGCAATGTAAGATTAAAAAAGGCTAATTCCTTTTGTAATGTGTTCTCCTTGTTCTTTCTACTTGGTAAAATACATCCCAGCCGTAGCTGTGATAGTACACCAAAGTTTGGACATGTGTTTTTAATATAGATTAGATTATTAGTCATTAATATATATGTGTTTTCCTTTAGGCAATGTGCAATAACAACATAGGACGTAACCAGGTTGTTTTAGGAAACTAAAAACATGGAAAGACATGCCTTAGCCATGTTGTCCCTTTTGTTATGATGTCACAATTTAAACATTTAATTTCTTAGTTTGAAAAACTAGTGTGGAAAACATTTGAAGAAGAAGAAGTAAAATCTAACTCTATCCTAAACTTATGTTATCATTTTGGAACTTTCATTTTTTAAATGCTGAAAAAATTCAGTTTAAATGAGGCAAAGTGTCTTCAAACTCTGGTGTACTATTACGCATGCATGATTGTTTATGTTTGTTTACTTGTTGTCCGGAATATCAATGGGCTCATTCAGTTTAGTTTTTCTCTACAGCACCCGTCCTCATGAGCCCTCTGTAAATGTTGTACTACAAACACATCAATTGACGGTGTTGTGGTGCAGTGTTAGCAGGGGCTGCGTTAGCATTAGCAGAGCTTTGACTCACATCTTCTGTCACAGTCTTTGCAGCCAGAGCTGAAAGGAGAAGCTCCAGGAATACATGTTGGGTGGGCCCTTCTCATTTCCCTTTGACTCAGCCTTAATTACTCTGGCAGTGCCTGCAACAGTAAAATGTGTGCCTGGCTCCACCTGTGACAGCTTGGATTGAATCATCAGTCATGTGACAGTGTTTTTGCTGAGCCAAAATGACCAAATTGAAGTAAGTGGTGTATGCACAGAGAGCTTCTCATCCTTTCTCAAGGTGCAGACAGACAGGTTCAAACAAAAAAGCTGTAAAAGGGAGCCTGGCTAATAATGATTTTGAAGCATTAGCTCTGGGTTAAGAGTTGCCCAAAAGTATCATTATGGAATGGCGATTAAATTTGTTCCATCGTGAAAAGTGTAAAAATGTTATTGAGTTTGCTTTGGGTGTTTGGCCTTTTTTGAGGAAGATTCAGTCTCTAACATGTTTAAACCAAAACAAATTGGCCAAATCTTAATTGAAAGGTTCTATCCATCACTGAATGGTAGTGAAATGGAAGTGAACTGTTACACTGTATTTGAATGTGATCATTTTCAGCTTGCAGAAACATGCCGAAATAACAATGTGAGAAAAACTGATGCCGAGAACTACATTTAGAAATGAAGAAATCAGGCAGCACACAGAATGCTGATACTCCTTGCTCTGTGAAAGTGATAAACAAGGAAAAATGAAAAGTTTATGGATAGATGGCAATGAAGCAGTGGCTTCTGCTTGCAGCTTCCTTCAGAGAAATAAAAGTGTATGAAATCCATCCTTGTGCCAATGAAAATGAGTTGTCTAGAGCAAGGTAAGAAAGAATTGGCATGAATACAAACATGATGGCACAACCTGCTTGATTAGTAAGGAATAAGTGAACTGGTGGGTTCCGTTTGCACTTGATGAAACTAGGCCATGCCTTTCTTCAGCCTAATCTTTGTGTGAAATTATGACAGCTCAGAGGCTTCTTGCAGTGAGGGCAAATATGTTACAGTGGACCTGAAGACATTTTGACCATCCTTTCATCTCTTCATCGCTGTATTTCATTGCAGCCCCATAGCTCAGAGCACATGAGAAGACCTTTCAATTTCTCTCCCTTTCTCCATCCTTCCTTTCCTACAGCGAGATCAAGGACACGGCTAATTGTCCTGTTTTGCCACTGTGACCCAGCAGACCATACCTCAGTTCTTTGTAGTGCTGCATATAGTCCTGCTGAAAAACAATGGACAATGTAGAAGAATGTTAAAATAGTCAAAAAGAGAGAGGACCAGAGCTGCAGAGTAGAAGAAGAAGATGAAGACACGATGCTGTAGTTTTTATTACCTGAGCACACTGTGGTAGCAGAATGTTTTCTGTAAGACTCAGCAGTCCTGCATGAGAGCTGTGGGCACTATAACAGAGTTTCACTGCACTCTTAACAAGTAAAGGCGCCTAAATGGCTGTTTTTCACTTTTATTTGGCACCTTTGTTTTTTAAGAGTGTAGGAAAACCTTTAAATGATTTTAATTCTTCACGCTTTACTCTCTCACAACCCATTCACAAAAACCGGCTCCTGTAAGAACTATATTCTGAGGGTTTCTAAGAGGAACCAAAAAGTTGAGTTGTGGGACCCTTTTGGTGTGATGTAGAACCATTATTAAAAAGGTTCTTTAAAGAACCACATCTGAACCACATATCAGATTTTCCATCATAATGAAGAAATACTTAACCATGCAATTAACTATTTATGCAATCAGACTGACCACAGCCCCAATTAAAAAATAACTGTCTTTGTTATAGAACAATATTTTATGGCTTTGCTCCCAACCACTCTTCTTGGTCATTGGGAGCTTAGGAAAAGATAAGAAAAGCTTGTGTTTTTCCAGACAAATCTTTCCTCTGTAGCACGTATATTAATTTTAACTGTACCACTTTATGGTTAGACAAAACTTACAAAGGGTTTGTAAGTGATTTTAAATTTTGTTGATTACTGGTCATTACTTAAATTGTAATCAAAAGGGTGATAGTGACCTTGAGCTTTCTAAATTGTCAGAATTATATCTGTCAGCTTCATCAGATCTATTTTCATCAGGAACAACACTATAACTGCTATTAATGATTTTAAGGTGTGTGTTTAGGGCCTACTTATTAACTATTAATACATTCATTTTAAACCATTCATAAAACAGAGGGATCCTATTTACTCAGTTACTTGAGTAGTTCACTTAAATCCTAGATTTCTCTACTTTGAGCTGAAAAAGAAAGGTTTTGAGAGGCCTGTGCAATGATGCCTGCTTTAAACACAGCCTTTGCAGGACTGTTTGAAACCAGTGTTTGAATGTCAGTGATTGCCTAAGTAACAAATGAACTTTTGCTCCATTTCCTCTTTAGCTAGCAGAAAAGGGAAGACTCTTGCTTTGCCATATTTGGCGTCCCGTGTGATAGCCATACCCATACCAACACATTCCATACTGCTGCCTTCATTTCCCACTCACTGCAAATACAGATTGCAAATGCACCCATGGCTACACAGGAGAGCGGGTGCAGATGTCTCCAACATGTTACCCTACCCCTGACTGCATCAGCCTGCACCAGAGAGCTGATGAGCTCCACACTGAAGCTTGCTCGAGCAGCTCGAACTGAACTTCAGCCACGAGGACGAGATGTGAAAGAAGACATACCTGTAAGAGGGAAAAAAAAAAAAAAAAAAAGAGGAGGCAGCCCACAAAGGCAAGTGGATGATCTTAGAGTATGTGTGGCAGGAAACACAGAACAGAAGAATAGATGCAAGAAAGGAGAGAAAGAGGGGAGGAGATGTGGAGAGAGGGAAGTTTCCCCTTTCCCTTGTCGCTCAAGGTCACTTTCCTTTCCGCTTGCTGGAGAGAAAGTGTCTCCTGCCTTGAGATTTGATGGATGTCTCATTCTGGGATGACATTGTGGGCGCCATATGAGAATGAACGCGCGCCAAAAGCCTTCTGCAGTAAAGCTCACGAGAGAGTTATAATCATTTCCAATTAAAAGTAAGCAGTTCAGTTGTCAGGGAGGGGTAATGGAAATTCATACGCTCCAACTCCAAAGCCCCACACACAAAAGGCAATGTGGTTGAAATGGCTGTTCCCATTCATTACCCAAAGCACCCGTGATTTATGCAAAACACTTGAATGGGAGGTGGCAGCATAGTTAGGAGCAAAAGGACAGTGTAAGGGCAGCATGCATGACTCCTATGGATCAAACCGCTGCATGAGATAAGAGGGATGTGTCAGAACCAATCAGCTGGCATTAGGCTTGCAAACCTCCAGAAGTGGGAGCTTTTACACACACACACACACACTCATGCACAACCATGTTTTAAATTATTACATTTAAGCATGCAATACCTGCTCAAGTCTGTAATGAAAAGCTGTTTAAAGTTTACCTTCTGATGTTAATTTGTGACAAATTGCACCTGTCTACATCATTCAGACTGTCATATTAAAATCTGCTAGCACTGCTTCCCTTCTGATTCTGATCATCTGCAAGGTGTTTCTCGAAATGTATAGCAGCATGTAAGACATGTAAGATGAGGAAAAAAGTGAAACATTTTAGCAGTATATATCATCTACTGACCACAGGCAAAAAGGTGAGACTAGTGACTTACCACAGCTGTTTCCTAAAAGCAGAACAAAAAGCTACAAAATCCCTGTTTCAGTCCATTCTCTGGAAACCGCTGCAGCCCTAGGAAAAAACAAGGTCTAATTGCTACTTATACAGGAATTCACATTATTGTAGTAAACCATTCACCTGTATGACTAATTGATTACTGCCACTATACACTTGATATCCTCCGATTATAAATTCTAAAAGATTGTGCAAATTTCACATCTATAAACACCCGTAACGAAACGCATAGTGTAAGCTTTGGACTTCTCCTACTTTCACCATATAAAACCAATTTTAAAGAGACCACACCCAGTTCTCAGAGACCACCAGACATCACTGCTGTGGTGATCTTATGTTTTCCAGAGGCCTAGTTTCATAAAGAAGTGAATACCATATTAGTCTATTAGTAGTAAACTGGACATGCATTCCATTTTCAGGCACTTTCTTGACCTATCATGGCTAACTCTGCTTCTAATTGACCATGTAGTGGATGTCAGTGCCACTAAGGGAAGGAGGAACTGGATTTTATTTTGGTGGGGTCAGGGTGACACCTGGTGGTCATTTTGTATATTACACGAGTCCAAACCATGTCTCAGCACGATATAGAACGCCCTCATCTTTATTAGTCAGTGCCAAATGATCTTAAGAGAAAGAGGTTCTGTCCCACATTACAATGCTGGAGAGCTTTATAGAGTATTCCTGTACCTGACACTTGATATCAGGCATAGTGACCTAAGCCTCGTGTGTGGCTGCTCCAGGATGTACCAATCTAATAGGAATGCATCAGATATCACAAAAAATATGTTCTGCTATTGTCCTGTTTCATCTTAAATCACAGATATAAAGCCTTGATTAAGTTACCCTAAAAACAACAGATTACATAATGATTAATGCAGTTTTGGTTTTATATTATTATTGCTGTTATTGTCTATTTAGTATGATGCATGCCGTGGGACACATAGTATGCACTATAGCAGTGGTTCCCAACCTTTTTTCCTTGAAGCCCCCCTTGCCTGCGTCCAAGACAAGTCAGGCCCCCCCAACCCCAACTCCTACCTACACAGACATACAAAAAAATAAAGTGATTAATTACAAACTTTTATTTGCAAAAAATAAACAGTGGTTGTAGGTTTTTGATCTTATACACTTATACACAAACACACTTTTACGTTTCTCAGACATCAGGATTTTATGAAGGGGGGCCCGGACCCCAGGTTGGGAACCACTGCACTATAGTATGGGGCAGCTGGTGGCCTGGTGGTTAGGGAGTTGCTCCTTTGGTCAAAACGTCATAGGTTTGAATCCCAGGCACCACTGAGGTATCCTTGAGCACAGTACCATCCCCACACACTGCTCCCTGGGCACAGCTTCACTTAGATGAATGTGTTAAATGCAGAGGACAGATTTCACACTGCATGCTGTGCTGTAATGTGTTCATGTCTAACTTTACACTTTTAATATATGCAACTTCAAGGATGGATACCCTGTGTTTTTTCCTCTTTATCGCATTCCGCATTGAAGTAATACAACCTGAGACTTGATAAGTGCTTCTGATATCCAAATTAGTTAAAGTGTTTAGTGCAGGCGAGCCAAACTGTAATTGAGACTGTCGGCCAAGGGACATAAAATTGCAAGAAATCTATGGGTAATAACCTGTCTGTGTCTAAACATCCACTATGATGGTACTTGGGGTTTAAAACTCACATTACTGTCAAAGTGGATGGATGTGTGCCAGGCCACCAGAAGAGTGTTCGCAAGCCAAGTCTGGCCTGAGGCCCACAATTTAAGCAGCCTCAGTTCAATGTCTTAGAAGAACACAATTAGCACCAAGAGACTGAAGAGTGAGTCCTGCTGTAATGGGGGGAGTCCCACATAAGACATAATCCAGCCCTCCAAATACTATAGCCCTGTTCAAACTGCCTTCAAAAAGGCTTAAAATATGTATTTGTTTTTTGTTTGTTGTTTGATTGTGTGTTTTTTCTTACTTTCAGGCCAAAACCATATTTTGAGTGAGAAAAAAAATAATTTATAAATTCTTTACTTTAAAACACTGTTCCAAATAAATATGTTCTAATAGGTATAATGTTCGCATGTGACTGAATGTTTTTTGTAGCCAAACGTTTTTTTCTCAAGTGAGTCTTTAATTAATTGCATAAAATCTCACAGGTTTTCACCAGTGTGTGAAAAACTAATGTCTCATTTACATGTGAAATGTGTCATTAAGGGACCCTGTTATTTAGTATAACCTGTTAACACCTATATTGATACTACACAACTTAATTTACAATATACTACAAGATATTTTATTTTCACTGAAATGTTTTATATACTAATTAAAGGTGTATGATTATTCTGAAGACCTGTTTTTTATTTACAGCAAGGTTTTAACTTGCAGCATCACATTCTGCAACCCTAAGCAGACAATGACCCCACACATGCTCTCTTAATAATTCTTTAAAGTGAATTACTTGTCATTTGTAAGGCATTTATAAATGGCATTACATATTTTAAGTCAAATAAAAGAGACCAGCATGTTGGCCATTGATGTTATCATGCTAAAAGTTTTTTGTAACAGCCTTTTTTCTTCATATAAAAATCGATAGATGTTTTGAAATTCATTCATTTTCATTGTAATGCTTTTATATACTTTTTAAAATAGGTTATTGTGAAAGACTGTTTTTTTATTATTATTTAGAGCAAGTTTATAACTTGCAGCCACCCTAGATAGACAATGACCCCTCACTTGCTCACTTCGTAAAAGTGAATTACTTGTCATTTGAAAAGCATCTATAAATGGTATAAATGTTTAGCAGGTAAATGAATTACTCTTTACCCTCTACCTTCAACACCTGAAGACTGTACAGGAAGCATTCTCTCTCCTAATCTTATTGCACTACTCTTACATTAAGATTTAGCACTTAAATCTCATATTGTATTGAAATGTCCTCATATTGTTAGTCGCTTTGGATAAAATAATCTGCCACATGAACGCAATGTAATGTAAAATAATATAATATAATTGAATATAATATAATGTAATGTAATATAATGAAACGAAATGCAATGTAATGTAATATAAGGTAATGTAATGTAAAAGTAATTGAGCAGATCTCAGCCTGTGTGTCTTTAAGCGTCCAGCCAGTTTTAATGAAGCTCTGAGCGGGTACAGACGAGAGCCCGGCGCCATTTTGTTTGTTTTACCCAGGCTGTTTCATAGGAGGAGGAGAAAGCAAGAGAGAGAGAAAGAGGGAGAGAGAGGTTCCTTGACTGTTGCGTACGGTTGACAAACAAGAAAAGCTACGATAGGAGCGTTTTGTGTAAGTAATGTCGAGTAAAACCCAGTCGTTTGGCTTAAAAGTGTGCATCCTCTAATGCTGCACACTTTTACACCTTTCCGTTATTCTGGTCTTCGGTAGCTAGGCTATGTAGCGGTCGGCTAACTAGTTAGCTTCCTAAGCTAACCCTGTCATAAGCAGGAGTAGTATATCAAGTGCTCGATTCTTAGATGCAATATATGCAGCCACAGCGTCTCTCCCACAAAAGAAATAATGAAAGAGCCCATTCTGATGCCTAATGAAGCAAACTGCTGGAAATCTGTTTACTACCGTTAGAGGCGTGCACCGACATAAACAACTGCACCGTGGTGTCTAATGCATTTTCTCTTTTTGGATGTGTTATTACCTATTAAGCTGCAGCCCCACAAAAATCTTTGTTGACGTTGTGCAGAAGGCTGTGAATAACAATGTGTTTGCATGAAGTGAGGTGCAATCAGTATCCCAGGCCTTAATGTTGCTGTGCTTGACAGATCGTCAGTCACTCCCACACACAGAGCGTGCAGTCTGTCAGGATACACACAGTCTTCCAGCCTTTACTGCTTTTACTATGCACTATAGCACTAAGTTTATTATAAATAAAATATATCTGCATTAAATAAGTTTGTCAAATTTAGTACGTTCTTGAAGGTAGTTTGCAAGTGGTCAGTTATGTGACCTATTAACATGTCCTGACGCTCGCTTGTATTATTAATGTTAAAGTCATTTGGCAGACACTTTAAATCCAAAGCGGCAAAGAAAAAGAGGACACATTAAGTTTCAGGACCGTGTGAGAACCAGAGAACAGCATTAAGTGCTAAGTCTCTTTTACAATTCTTTTAGGCCTGCTCGTTCTTTTCTGATCAACTTGTCTAGTCGAGAGAATAATACCTGAGGAAAAACAATAGCTTAAATGTTTGCGATGTTGAAACAAAATAGATGCTGGGATTAAGAACAGTAGATTGCTTCGCTCCTGGTTTTAGTTGAGATCACCTGTGGCTATTCTAGTATTGAGTGAGTTTTGCTTTATGCTTCCTGCATGTGCATCTAATCAGCAACCATGTTTGTCGTCTTTAGGTTTGGCGTCCCCCGCCACCTCACTTGTGAGAAGGTGCTGGGACGATGTTCTACGCCCACTTTGTGCTCAGTAAACGTGGGCCGCTGGCCAAAATCTGGCTGGCGGCCCACTGGGATAAAAAGCTGACCAAAGCCCACGTGTTTGAGTGCAACCTGGAGAGTAGTGTAGAAAGCATCATCTCTCCAAAGGTGAGAGTGCAATAGTCACTAAAGCTGTTAAACACAGTACGTCAGATTTTGTTGTTAGATGTGTTAATAGACAATTCATCTTTTGGAAAGTTGAATGGCATTTATTTGTGTGGGGTTTCTTTTGTTTGGTTGTTTGTCTAGGTAAAAATGGCTCTGCGCACCTCTGGTCACTTACTGCTAGGAGTTGTGCGGATTTACCACAGAAAAGCCAAGTACCTGCTTGCTGACTGCAATGAGGCTTTTATTAAGATCAAAATGGCATTTCGTCCAGGTATGGCTTTATTTCATATGAAACCCTAAAGTATCCTACACAAAGTTAACAAAAGAAAACAGTCAAATGGGCTTACCTGATACTCTCCATTTGACACAGGTGTGGTGGATCTACCTGAGGAGAACCGAGAAGCTGCTTACAATGCTATCACCTTGCCTGAGGAATTCCATGATTTTGATCAGCCTCTCCCCGACCTGGAGTAAGCCCTTCACCTTACCTAGCAACATTGAGGTCAACTGTACCTGTACATACAATCCTGGCAAAAATGTTTTATTGAGTAGAATGTTATTAGGGACCTGGCTCCCCCTACTACTCTGCCATATATGTTATAATCATTTTACATGGATTGAAATCTATGTAGAGAAAGAAGAACAGTTGTCATATTTAGTCGTTAAAATTGCTCTGTGTGTATTACAGTGATATTGACGTTGCCCAGCAGTTTACCCTGAATCAATCTCGTGTAGAGGAAATCACCATGCGAGAGGAGGTGGGCAACTTGAATTTACTGCAAGAAAATGATTTTGGTAAGGAACTCCCTTATATTTATTTATCTGTCTCACTTTCTACATTAGTTGACATGTGCAGTGGACATTGTTATAAAAACTTTGAGGTTGATTAGAAGCTCTAGCTGTTAAAAAGGCTGATTACCACCAGAGTTTGATGTAGTTCACAGTCAGGGGCCAAAAGTAAACAGTTACATCGCAATATACTTTTTCTAAATTATCTATTAAAACTGCCGCGTAAGAGATTTAAAACAAACACTTGAGACTTCTTTCTTCTGTAACCCCCTGATTTTAACCAGTTTAAGCAATCTATACAACAAGGAGTGTTTTCTATTCCACACAGCTGATTTTGGAATGGACGACCGGGAAATGATGCGAGAGGAAAGTGCGTTTGAGGTGGACATTATCCACGGAGCTTCTGCTTCCAACCTGCTGCTTGAGCCAGAATCTGGTAGCGGGCAGATCACGGATAAGTCCAACCATCTGGAGTATGACCAATACAAAGATGATTTTGGAGACAACCCTATGGAAAGCTCTGAGGGTGGCATGCTGGGTAAGTAGGTTGTTTGGCAAAGGTTATTGTTACACAGGAAACTACATAGTAATAACCGCTTGGTGATCAGAGTACCTACTTACCCAGTATGCATAGTTTAAGTTATAACCTGTTTGTTGTGCTTACAGTGGACAAGCTCCTTAGTAATGAGGATGGGGGTGGTATATTTGATGACCCTCCTGCCATTACTGAGAGTGTCATGATGCCACAGGATCATGGTCCAGATGACGACGATGACTTTGACAACCTGTCCCGTAAGAAATCTAAAATGTGTTTGCGAGTTGTGGTTATTGTCTGCTGTTACATGGACAGTGAAGAATCTAATGAATGGATGGATTGTGTGTAGCAGCGGGAGGTCCTGACAGCCCAGACTCTGGCCCTGTGGAGCAGGTCCCCACCATGACTGACCAGACAGAGCAGACCACCCTAGTGCACAACGAGGAGGAAGCTTTTGCCCTAGAGCCAATTGACATCACAGGTTAGCTTGTTGGGACCTTAGTGTCTCATAAAAATAAAAATACTCAGTAACCTTGAGTATAGTGTCTACCTATAAATAAGATGTTAATAGCACCATATGTTTTGAACCATTGTTATTCATGTTTGTTGTATTTTATTTCTTACTGTGGTTAGAGGCATAAAATAAATATTTGTACATTATTATTTCTTTGTACAAACTGCATCATACAATCTTTTTTTCCCATTGTTACATGTCTCAGTGAAGGAAACCAAAGCTAAAAGGAAGAGGAAGCTGATTGTGGACAGTGTGAAGGAACTGGACAGTAAGACTATCCGGGCTCAGCTTAGTGACTACTCGGACATTGTTACCACTCTGGACCTGGCTCCCCCTACTAAGAAGCTAATGATGTGGAAGGAGACAGGAGGAGTAGAGAAGCTCTTCTCCCTGCCTGCTCAGCCTCTCTGGAATAGCAGGCTGCTCAAGGTTAGAAAAAAAATTGAGCTACTGCAGGGCTAACTCAGTAAAACTCAAAGAATAATAAGTGACAGTGAACATTTCTCATTTCTCTCACAGGAGTTGTCAAGTCTTGCATTACTTTGCTTCTCATTTAACTGTATAATGTCTCAGCACAAGTATTTCTGACTATGAGGACGGACCAAACCCCAAAACTGTCATATTAGGCTATGCAGTGACCATTAACGCTAACACCAAGTACCTCACCTACTTTTACATTCTCCTGTCACAAGATTTTAACAAGTTACCTCTCGTGTTCAGCAGCAGTCTCATTCATTATTTCTGTTCCAAGTAGGTGTAGATGTATATTGAATGAGCTGTTTGTTAAATGTGAAATGTGTGCTTCACATCTGCAGATGTTCACACGGTGCCTGACCCCTCTTGTGCCAGAAGAGCTGAGAAAGAGGAGGAAGGGCGGAGAGGCAGACAGCCTGGATGAGTTCCTTAAAGACCTAGAGAACCCTGAAGTTCCCAGAGAAGAGTCCCTGGCACAGCAGAGAGACATTATTGGTGAGAAAATGAGCAGATTTTTCTCTCAGTAAGCTTCTAGCCACCTGTGTATTAATGGTGTTAACCACCAGTGTATTTGTGACTCATTTCTGGGCTCATTGTGATGTGATACTTATGGGATGTGTACCTCATGCTTTAATTCCTTCAATGTCCTTCCATCTCTAAAAGAGAAACTATATTAAGGTGGTAGTGTAAGGCTTGTTTTCACTTCCCTTGCAAGATGAACCGTGCAATTGAGGCAGAAAAACTATTTGAAAAAGAAAACGGCTGGTTCCATGCGTCTATGAGAAAATATGTGCTTGTCTTAACATTCCAGGATTGGTTAGTGCTGTATGGTAGTGGGGATTCAGACAGCTGGGGCGACTGCTGAAATTGTACATACCTTCTAATGTAGCGTGCCACACTCTTTCACAGCTTTGCAGGAACGAGGCTAGATGGTTCAATGCATCCAAAGAGTCATTCCTTAAAACAGGCCATACATCTGAGCTGCATGACAGCTGAAGAAAACAGTTATATGTACACAATTAAACAGTAATCTGATTCCTAAACCAAAATGAAGTATGTGAAAATATGAAACATGCAGTTCACTGCATATATCCATGATATGCTTAGAAGAGCACATTGTGGCATAATTTATCACACTAATAATAACCTAAAAACTAAGTAACAATAAGTTACAAAAATAAAATGCCACATCAAATATTTGTGTACCTATATACCTATTAAATAAACTTCTACTTGTGCTGGTGTTTGTGTGTGCCTGTCATTTTAGACCAGACTATCCTAGAGGAGCCAAGTGTGTTGCAGGCCTCTGCCATGGAGACGAGTCGTACAAACTTGGATGAGACAGTCATGCCTCCCCCATCTGGCCACCGCGGCCAGAAACGCAAGGCACCGGACACAGAGTCTATCTTACCTGTGAGTCCAGCACATTTTCTGGAGGAAGGACTCTGACTCGTAATTCTTTAAATGTTTTACGCCGGTCTAAACAGGCAGCTGATTGATTTGTTTGTTTGTGTGTGTGTAGATGCTGGATGACGACCGGTCCTCTATCGTGTCGACGGCAACGCGGATCAACATGCCGCCGGTAGAGCTCCCTCCAGAAGAGCCTGCTCACATCTCCCAGCTCATTCCTGAGCTTGACCTTCTTGGAGAGAAGAGCAAGGAGAAGAAAGATGATGATGAAGAAGAAGAGGTGAGAACGGTTTCTGTATGAGAATTTATTTCATTAAAACTTCTCCAGTCTCAAAATAAAAGTAAAGGCCCTTTACATATACTTATAGGGCATGTTTGTTTATTAGTGTGGCATTTGTGCTTTGCAGGAGGAGGAGGGCCAGGGTGGTGACCAGGACCAGGAGGAGAGGAGATGGAATAAAAGGACACAGCAGATGCTACATGGCCTGCAGGTACGGCTGGAGTTTGCCTCTAATGCGTGAGCTAAATCACCTAAAGAAAAAGATTTCAATAACACACTTCACAACAAGAACTTCAAGTCAGTAAATTGTTTCTTGATATATTGATTAGATTTAAGAAAAATTCACCTGCCAGGATACGTAAGAAGAAACATGTCATAAGAGGAAACAGTCAAATTGTGATTCTTGATTTTTGATTCAGAGGCGTACTTCAACTCTCAGTCATTTTATGAATAAGGAGCTTGACTAGAATGAAGATCTTGAATGGGGATTTTGACCTGGATTTTAACATTTCAAAATACCAATCCAGACCTCTAACTACAGCTATATTTAGTTAAACAGTCTATAATGTTGTTTTTATTCATTTTATAATGATTCGCAGGCTTTCCCTCAAATACCTAAACATACCACAGAGATTTAAAAATGAGATTTGTTTGTTCCTGTCAAAAAATTCCTTTGTTACTTTTTTCCCCTGAATGTTACTCATTTTACACTTTTCTGTTAAGGTTGTTTCTTTTCATTTTCATATGTTCCCTTTGAAACCTTAATTGAGTTAAGCCCAAGGTATCATTAGATTCCATTCATGGGTCCTCTTTTCTCTTCATAAACTCTTTGTACAGAGGGTGCTTGCCAAGACTGGAGCAGAATCGATCAGCCTGCTAGAGCTCTGCAAGAACAACAACAAGAAGCAGGCAGCGGCCAAGTTCTACAGCTTTCTGGTCCTGAAGAAGCAGCAGGCAGTGGAACTGACCCAGGATGAGCCCTACAGTGACATCATTGCCACCCCTGGCCCCAGATTTCACATCATATAGACTACCACTCCATACAGTCAAGTGACATTACACTGGCAGGTTTTATTCTTTCACTGTTTTTGTTTGTATATGCTGTTACATTCATGTCCATGTGTGTTTTTAAGCAACCTGTATGTAATTTCTGTCTCTCAAGTAGAAGATGGATTTTTATGTTGGAGCAGGTTTTGGATCTTATTTTATATAGAATCATGTTGCAGTCACATTACATAATAATTGACACTACAGAGCAACAGTAGTTTGTGGCTTTCAGCACTCATTTGAAAAATGATCATTTTAAAGAGGTCTTATTGTTTCATTTCTAAAAATGTCTCCACTAATTATCTTTTTTTATCTAACATTTCTAATTTACATCTGAGAATGATCTAGGTCCACTCATTTTGCATGCTTCAAATAGAATATGTTGCCTGATATATAATAGGTTTGTGTGCATTTTCATTAGACTGGTGGTTCTCCTTCATAAGCTAACATGAACAAGTGCTCCATAGTAACAATAATAATAATAATAATGATGATGATGATAATAATAATATCGGGCTTAATACTGAAAAAAAAAGTCAGTCAGAAAAAACAAGAAAAGGCATTTGTAGGATTTACCTGATGTCATTAAGAATGGAGCACATTTTTCTGACAAAGTTTACATGGAAATAGTAGTTGCCCAAAGCTCTCAGAACCTGAATGTTATGAACATGCACCTACGGGCAGCTTCGAATTTGTCATCAGGACAAAACTGAGATGAGACTGATTGTTAATTACTGTGATCTGCATTAAATTAAATGCTATATTGACATTGTGCCATTTGTTTTAAACATGTTTCCCTTTTCCATTGAGCAAGCACTCTGGGGAAAAAAAATGTTGGTTTTGTCATCTGTTGCTAGCCTTATGTTTGAAAAGCCCAAATGTTGTTACAGAAACGACAACCGTTTGTTTTATATTCTACCTTATGTGATATATGTAATCATGTCCTGTTACAGTACACCTTTTATTCAGACTTGCCTTGTAAGCTTCTGTTTTGTTTGTTTATATGAAAACTGTTTAAAATACTAAGTATTACCATTACACTTTTTGTTATCGATATGCCTGTAGCCCTGAACGGATAATTTTTGTAATAAAATGTGAGAAAAGAGTCAATTGTGCAAGATTCTGTTAGCTGGAATATTTACTTATTTATTTTTTAAAAGGTGAAAGATACT
The DNA here is from genome assembly GCA_037577145.1 of Brachypetersius gabonensis. Classification (NCBI taxonomy): domain Eukaryota; kingdom Metazoa; phylum Chordata; class Actinopteri; order Characiformes; family Alestidae; genus Brachypetersius; species Brachypetersius gabonensis. The sequence goes on from JBBJLR010000145.1 coordinate 12,239,948, forward strand.
CAGAATAGATTTAATCACTTTATTTTTCAAGAAGCAAAGGCAATAAGAGGACTTTATAGCTTCAGTTAATGCTTTGTTAATGTCTAAACTCACATGCAGATCCTCAGACATAAGGAGACATAAGGGCAACAGGCAGGTAAGTAGATGCACTGTAGAACATAGAAATATATAAAAATATCACAGATTAAATCAATGTTTATAAATACACCCGAATCAGAATTAAACATTATTAATCCATGAAGAAAGCACCACCCCACCTCTCCAAATAATTTATATATTTAATGACATTGCATTCAAAAACAGTGACTTTGGTGAGTTGGTCCCCCTAGCAGCTATAACAGCATCCCACGAGATTTTGGCGTTTCTGTGGGAATTTGTGCATTTATGAGAGCTGGCACTGATGTTGGACGAGAAAGCCTGTGTGCGCCAGTTAAGTTCTTCAACACAACTCATCCAGCCATGACTTTACGGACCTTGCTTTGTGCATTGGGACACAGTCATGCTGGAATAGAAATGGTTCTTCCCCAAACTGTGTCCACAAAGTTGGAAGCATGACGTTGTGCAAAATGTCTTGATATGCTGAAGCACTAACCTTGCCCTCCACTGGAAGTAGGTGAGCTAGCCCAAACCCTGGAAAACAGGTGTGTGCATGTCTACCTTTGGGACACATGCTCTGTTAGACCTGACGTCCGAGCTTT
>JBBJLR010000145.1:12244269-12264401 GCA_037577145.1 Brachypetersius gabonensis
GCCCAAACCCTGGAAAACAGGTGTGTGCATGTCTACCTTTGGGACACATGCTCTGTTAGACCTGACGTCCGAGCTTTCAGTGAAATGCACTGTAATGTAGCGAACTGTCGCTCCAGTGCAGCAGAGGGCATCATGGATTATATGTCTGTCTGTTTTGCCCAAGAGAGTAAAAAAGAGTAACAGTAAGCATGGCGTGTGTGGCGTTGGAAGGGAGAAGGGTCTGGCTGCAGAAGGCGACCCTCAGCAGAAACTGTTAGGTGATGTATATCGTTGCTTATAAGTCGAATTCTGTTTTATACTGTCAGAATCCAGCAGATAGACTGATAGTTCGTGTGAAATCACTCGTCTGTGTCCTGTCGGCTGGTTTATGAGAACATGTCTGTGCGTCGAAGCTGTGTATGTGTGCTGCGTTCAGCACTGCAGTGGGGGAAAGCTCAGGCTTCACTCGTCCCTCAGGATGTCAGAGCTGCTTCTGCACTCTTCTGCTTCTCGACAACGTCCAGCCGCAGCTCGGCCTCTCTAATACACTTTACCAGACGCAGTCATGAGTCTCGGGGGGCTCGGTACCTCACCGAGGGGCAGACCGTCACATCACTCAGTCAGATAAGAAGCAGTGATCTCCAGCAGAAACCTGATGGGAACGATACAAAGGAGTTAGACCTGCACCAAGCATCCAGCAGACATGCAGCGCACGCTTTCTTAGGTATGTACGCTATATGGACAAAAATATTGGGACTTGTTCTTCAATGTTTGGGCCAAATTCCTTACTTACAGTGAAGGGCAATCTTAATGATTCAGCATACCAAGACATTTCGGAAAAGATCTTCTCACAGAAACACCCCAAACTTTGTAAAAAGCCTTCCAAGAAGAGTGGAACCTGCGAAGGGGGAACTAACTTCATATTAAAGTTTATGTATTTAAAATGCAATGTCATTAAAGTCCCTGATCGTGTAAAGCTCAGACATCTCAGACTTGTGTCCATATAGTATACATTGTCTTTTCAGGATTTTACCTTACTTTCATTCTTGTCAAAACATGTACCATCATAAAGTGCTATCGTTGTACAGATATGGATGCAGTGCCATGTGTGTCTCCTTTTGAGGAGATTAGTGAGGAGGATGCCGTACAGATCACTGTACCTTCTAATCTCCCGCCTGCTACGTTCACCCTGAGGGATTACGTGGAGAAATCAGAAACTTTAAGAAACCTGGTACAGATAGGTATATCTTTTGCTACCTTTGTTCATTTAAGATTTTTTATTTGTCATCTACATAGTTTTACAAGTAGTAGTAAAACAGTAAAATACGTCTTGAGTAGAACTATGAGACTATGCAATAGATAAAAGTAATCAAATAATTAAATTAAAGAGAAATTTAGGAAGGCTACACTAAGGGAATCATAACATACAGGAAAAGTATATTTCATATAAAAAAAACGTAATACAATAGAATATGTGCTGTGTGCTGAACTGCTGGTTGATGCATGGACTAAAATGACAGATGGTAGTGAGATACAGTGAGGTAGAAAGTTCAGTTTTGTTATAATGAGAAGTTAAAAGTTGCATCCTGGTTTTATGGCCTAAGGATAAAAGCTGCTTTTGAGCCTCTTTTTTGGCCGTAATACTAAATAGTTTTGTTGCTCCATCTGTGACCTTGGCATGGATCTCTTTCTAGGGGTTGATCTGTCAAAACTAGAGCAGCGGCCAAACGTAGGATCCATGCTGGTGAGACTGGACTTCCAAGCAGACGTGGCACCAAGACTGTTTTTCCTAAAAGACCTGGGCATTGAAGACTCGCGGCTAGGCCCGCTACTGACCAAAAACCCCTTCATACTCACAGAGAACTTGGAAAATATGCAGGCCAGGTCAGTGGACTAGTGAATATCTGTGAAGGATTAAGCAAACACAAAATTGTATTTATTATTATTTGAATATATTCTAATATTAGCTTTTTAAAATATATACTGCTCCGCTTAACAGTATTTTAAAAATCTTTTTATCTAGTAAAATTTCTTCCATTACATGTTATTGGTTTTGTACTGTAAGTGTAAAGGTTGTCCACAGCAGCTTCATTGGACTGAGTAGTAAACTAAAGTTTTTATGAATTTCATTCAAGCTAGCAGTGACTTGAAGTAATGGCACTGCACTAGTTTCAAAATGCCTATCCTTTTTCCTCTTTCCCCACACAGTGTGATAATGTGAACACTCGGGTTCACTTGGCTGTCATTTAATGCTGAAACTTTCTTAGATAGGCTAGCAGTGGTTGTAATTTCTGGTAGAGACAGAGAGAGAATTAAACTAGTTGTACTTGCAGCCTGCATCTAACATTTCATAGAACAGTTTTAATGAAAATGTTGGAATTACTCTTTTATTCTTACGCTAAAGGGTCGCATATCTGAAGTCAAAGAAGTTCAGTTTGGAGTCGGTTGCTGCCATGGTGAGCAAAGCTCCATACCTGCTCAACTTCAGCGTTCATAGGTTGGACAACCGCCTGGGATTCTTTCAGGCGCAGTTGGGCCTCAGTGCTCATAAGGTGAGGATTAATGATGATTTCATTGGAGTGTACTGCACAGTGAAAAGTGAATATGAATCCACATAAAGAGTTGGGAAGTACAGAAAGCAGCATAGGTAAGAAATGTACGTAATGTAACAGTAAATTAAAAGCCAAATCTTGCCACCTGATTAACTGTAGCCTTAAAGTTAAGATTTAAAAAAATCTGATCATAAAATTCTGTCGACAGTTCTGATTGTGGTTGTAACGATAGTGAGCAATCTTTAATGCTTTAAAGGTTTGTGTTTTTTCTTGTCTAACTGTTAAAATACAAAGTATGAAACTGCTTCTAATTTGGTTTCAGACACAAGATGTTGTGACTCGTCTGCCTAGATTACTGTGTGGCAGTTTAGAGCCAGTAAAGGAAAACCTAAAGGTATAGTGCATTGTTTATAAAAAGCAGTTGCTTTTAGGTACAGTTTTGTTTGAGTAGTTCTCTGTACAGTTCCTTTTGTCTTGAGATTGTTGTATAAAACAAACATTGCCTTTGCCTTTTTCATTCAGGTGTGTGAACTAGAGTTTGGCTTTAAGAGAAATGAAATCCAGCACATTGTCACAAGAGTTCCTAAAGTCTTGACGGCTAATAAGAGGAAACTGACCCAAATATTTGACTACATCCACAATACTATGGGCGTTCCGCATGCCCTCATTGTTAAGTTCCCACAGGTAAGTTACTCCTGACTCACCTCCCCGCCGATCTAACCTATAGAAAAGAGAGATTAGCAAAAGTTAGTGGTAGCGTAACTAATGTGAAGGACATTGTGTTTAGTGTGTGTGTGTGTGTGTGTGTGTGTGTGTGTGTGTGTGTGTTTTATCTGATGTTATTTCATTAATATAAATTATTCTAAGTCACTCTGAGATGTGGCTTTTAATTATCCATCATACAGTACATTAAATCTCTATTTCTCCTTATATATTTCCTCTCTGACTTTCATCAGGTCCTGAATGCAAAGTTTCTTCGTCTAAAGGAGCGGCACTTGTTTCTTGAGTACTTAGGCCGTGCTCACTATGATCCAATTCATCCCAACTATGTGTCACTGGAGCGCCTAGCAGCTCTTCCTGATGAGATCTTCTGTTCTGAAGTGGCATCAGCCTCGCTTGATGACTTTGAGCGATTTCTGAAAACTTTATAGTAGTGAAAGGGGTGTTTTTAGGGATGTTTCTGAAGTTTTAGAAGCATGTCTGAGGCATTTTGTGTGCTGTCCAAATCTTTTTTTTGTCTGTTTATTGTCATTATATTAATGTAAAAGGCCATTTAAGTGACTCTAATATTTTATATTAATATGTAATAAAGTGACCAATTTGAAAGTGTTTTGCTGTTGTCCTCAACCCATCAGGGCTCACCTGGAAAGCATTGCAGCTCAGAATCTAGAATAGCTAGAAAATCAGATATTTGCGTTCCTTACAGTAAACTAGACTGATACTGCCACATGCATGTCTAGGATTGGGCGTGGAAGTCTTGAAGGATCATATGTTCCCACAGATATGTTACTCCTGTATCGCCTCCCTGATCTAAGCTATGTAAATGGAAAGATAAGCAAAAGTTAGTGCTTTCGTAGTTTATGTAAAGGACATATGCATCATATGCAATCTTTTCACCCCACGCAATAGTTAGGTGCTTTCAAATATAGCATGCATGCCCACATCTATTGGTTATCACTGTATAAAACCGAATTCCTCGTGTGCACACAGCAGTGGTGTCGATATAATTTAACACGGTAAATTGCACGCTTTAAAGCGTGGGAGTTTATTCAAAACAGCTCCATGTACCCTATGTAGTACACTTGGAGAGGTGCGACATTTTGGAGTCTTCAGGTAATCCAAATAATGGATTGTATTTCTAGCAGAGAATTTTTAGCAAAGGTCCGAATGCTGAACAAGTGTTTGTTAAGAATGCTGGGAACGCATGAGACGTTATTTTACGATCTAGGGTTTGCACTATGTAGGGCGGTTTGCGTCGTTTGAGACGGACCCACATAGAGCCCACCTGCTAACACGGACTCATTCAATTGGTTGCTGGTCAGCACCCACATTGCTTTGCTGCTCTCTCCTGTGTTGAACATGGCGTCCAAGGCTCCAGGTAATATTTATGTAATTTGTACGTGTAGTGAAATGACAGGTTAAACGACAAAAGGTTGTTGTGATATTGACCCGAAGACAGATTCTGTCTCTGCTTGTCCCGTTGGTTTTCTGTAGCGGTGTGTCTTGTCCCTCTGTCTCCTTGGCCCTGGGCCCCGTGTCCTCTACAGCCTGTCCCAGACAGAGCAGCAGCAGCTCCGGAGCTCGCTCACCTCACAAGGGTCTTTCAGCTGTTTAGATTTATTTGCTGGATCTTTATGTGTTTAGTTATGTGGTACAGACCTGTACAACACAGTCTAACATCAGTTTATCTCCTGTAAGCCAGCGAGGTTCCCCTGACATTATAGCTTTATACCTAACAATCTTGTCCCGTCCTTTATAAAGTTGTTTTGAAGCCTTTAGTTTTGCAGTGGATATGTGAGGCTTATACACTATATGGACAAAAATGTTGGGACAGACCTGTTTTCCAGGGTTTTGCTTCTACTGAAGGGCAGTCTTAATTTTGGACAACGCCATGCATCCAACTTTGTGGACACAGTTTGGGGAAGAACCTTTTCTATTCCAGGATGACTGTGCCCTAGTGCACGAAGCAAGGTCCATAAAGACATGGTTGGATACGTGGAAGAATTTGACTGGCCCTCACAGTGCCCTGACCTCAGCCCAATCAACACATTTGGGATGAACTGCAATGGAGCTTGCGAGTCAAGAACTTCAGAAATGCTCTACAGAATGAATGGATACAAATTCCCACAGAAACACTCCAGAATCTTGTGGAAAGCCTTCCAAGAAAGTGGACGCTGTTAAAGTTTTGAAGGGGACACCAACTCCATATTAAAGTCTGTGTGTTTGAATGCAATGTCATCAAAGTCTCTGTGGCTGTAATGGTCAGGTGTCCCAATACATTTGTCTCAGCTACATTAGTCTTGTAGCTGCAGTGCAAAACAAGCATTTTATTTTATTAGGCTACTGGATCTTTCAATACCTGTGCCTCTGTCCAAATTGTGGTATTTAATAGGTACTGTTTTGATAGTTTTTTTGAATCAAATTCTTTTACACACACTTGGATATGTTTAGATTTGTCCTTTGGGTTGTTGGTCTTGATCTGTATTTAAACCATTTTATGCCTATTTTCTCTCAAACAGTGGCTGGCGGACGGCTTTTGATGGGCTTCAGGAAATGGTACTACAACGCCTGCGGGTTCAACAAGCTTGGTCAGTAATATCTGCACTTATAAAACATTGAACTGTCAGCTACTGTCCAAGGACACTGTATGTATAATGAGGTGTTTGGCCTCTGAGACATGTCATGTCATTCCTTACCTTTCAGGCCTGATGCGAGATGACACTATCTACGAGAACCCCGATGTGAAAGAGGCTGTTCGTCGCCTACCAGAGCCTGTCTACAATGACCGCATGTTCCGAATCAAGAGGGCGCTTGACCTCTCCATGAAGCAACAGGTTCTTCCTAAGGACCAGTGGACAAAATATGAGCAGGTAGGGCTCTGTCTTTTTCTCAGGAACAACTTGTAGATCATTTCCATTAAGTTCTATCCTGCTCTGTTGGTGCCTATTAGGCCTGTCACAATTATTACATAACTGTCGAAAAAGAAATTAATTATTTAAATAAAGGTCAAGTTGACATAAGTGGAGGGACATAAGTGTTGTTCCTGGGACTCATGTCACAGTCATGAAAAAACATAATTAAAATGTATTGTTTCTGTTAGTCTGCTTAGTGATTACTTTGTAATTTGATTGATGATCGAGGAATCTGCAGGTCAGTATAAAGCCATGTTCTGTCTGTTATACATGACTGCTATTGCTTTTGTAGTTTACACTTTTGGCATGCTTAGTATGTGGCAACAGCTAAGATGGGTTGTACACCGTGGTTCTAAATATCGCTCTTTAACCAGACAAAGTAGTTATTAAAAGTTTATGTATGCAGTGCAGATATTTCAGTAACTGACGTTTTGTCTAGTGTGCTAAATATCTCACTAATGCTGGCCATAGCCAAGTGCATGTGTTTTCCTGAAAATCCTTTTTAAACAATTTCGCTTGTGTAACATCCAGTGATGAAATTAAAGGAATAGTTATGTAGAATCCCACAATGATCAGGCTAAGTATTGTTTTCTGTGTTTACGTATTGTGTAGGATGTGCATTACCTTGAACCCTACTTGGCGGAGGTGGTCCGTGAAAGGAAAGAAAGGGAATCCTGGCAGAAGAAATAGGATGTACATGAGGAGAAGAAAGCTCCTGCTCTTTCATCAGTGTCCACTATCTTGTATTTATGATAATGTTTATCAGTTGTGAGGTCCCTGTACCTAGTAAAAATTTTCTTTCTGACAAATTTCTGTTTCTTTTTTCTTCGGAATGAATTGGGCATTGAAAGTAACTGCAGGGGAGATTTTAAATTAAACCTTTATTTTAAAAGCATTGACATACAGAGCAGTAGTAGGTACCTAAAAACAATGAATACCAGTTGCCAAATTAATTCGTTGCCATACAAAATATCCAACGTAGCCCACATCTTGGATGTGGTCAAATCAACTGCTTATATACATATTTAAGTCCCAAAATTCAAAAGTTACAATGTTTTTGCTTGGAGCTTCTTAGACATATAGATGACCGTATTCACAACCAAGATGTAGTAACATGGATTGTTAAAGTCTAGTTTTATATTGCACAGTTTAGATGTTTCATAGCAGCTATGATTTCTTTCACTCCTTTCACACACTGTTAACTGTTTAAGGTTGCATGCAAAATCACAAATTTTACTGTCCTGCAACACAAAGTGAACCTCAGAAGTGGCCACATGCACATTATACATGGTTTTTTTTCGCTAGGATAATAATTGATCTTTCTCTGTTTCACTCCTTCATGCTTCTCTCTCTCCGTTCGTTAACGTTTTTCACAGTGTCTATAAAGTTTCCGACAACGTTATTGAAGGAGTGCAGCATAAAAACTCCAAGCTCGTTACTTGTCTCATAAATATCTGGATCGTAGACGCCAAACAGTGGTGTGCGTACTTCCACATAGCCTTTCCCAGCTGTTTCCAGGATGCCTACTAGTTCTGCTCTGGCCTGGTGAAACTTCTCATGATCATACCTCAGCAGCACAGAATCATCAAGTGGGTAGGTGACCTCTTCAGGGTAACAGTCACGAGGAACTGGCAGCTCTATACACCTAGTAACAAGAGTTACTTAAAAGCATATGCGGTGTTGTATGCATAATACCAGGTGGAAGAAAGGTATATTATGTGGCATTCCAGTTAAAGGGGCCATATCAAGCAAACTGATTTAACCCTCCACATTTTACACTTGTTCTTTAAAATGTAATACCACACAAGTGGAGAATGAGAAGATTATGTAGTGTAGAATATGGCCCCTTTAAGAGCAGGTGTTTGTGGGGTTACTGGCTAGATGTTTTTACCTCAGTGCTGAGTAACCTTGTGAGAGCATGTTGAAGAGGTGGCGCAGGGCTGAAGTGCTAAGCGGGTTGCCCAAGATCTTCAGCTCTTGCAGGCAGTTGCAGGGTGTCAGTGCGTTGGTCAGGAGATCCAAGTTCTCATCAGCTAGGCCACATTCCTCAAGACACAGACTGGTGAGTGTAACTGAACAGCGATGCAGCAGCTTGCGGAAGGTATTGGGAAAAAGGTCAGCCACCTCATGGCCACTCAGGTCCAGCTTCACTAAGGCCTCGCTGTGCAGGCTGTTGGCCAGGTAAGCCATGTCCACTGGGCTGAGGCTGCAGTTAGACAGATCTATACACTGAAGTGGGGTGTTCAGAGGACTGGGTAGCAAGGAGAAATTAAAATAAATTATAGTTTTGTAACAAAAAGTCAGTGATGCTAATCCCCCACCCCACAAACAGGCATGAACTTCAAGCTAGATTTAGTACATGCGCCTGTTTTAAAACACTTCCTTCATTGCTAATCTCATAAACTAATCTTTCATTGTTTTCTGTTTACCGTCCTTGACTGAGACAACCACTCAGCTGTCTGTGCACTGTCTGTGTCCACAGGGGACATACTTGTAGCTTCGGCATGAAGCAGCTGTCTGCATTCTAGCAGCAAAACAAACAGTCAGCTGTACCACACACACAATCAAGGTGACAAAGCCTGTAGTGTCATACACATGCTAACTCTAAAGGACCTATTTTTTAAATGACTGTTTTACAACCTCTCTTTGTCCTTTTGAATTAAAGTTCTGGGTTTTTTTTTTTTTTACTGTTTTGTAATTATTTTTGATATATGGGCTGATGTAAATGGGCTGTCCTGTTTTGTTCCTCAATCAGAAAACAGCCCAGGGGGGTATTCCATGAAACAGGATTAAGGGAAAGTCTGACTTACTTTCCTATACTTTTCCTTACTTTCCCTTGAAATAAGCCAGACTTCCCTTAGTCCTTTTTCATGGAATACCCCCCAGGTTGAAACACAGGACGTGTTTACACAGGGTGGGACTAAAAGAGAATATGAATCTCTAATTGATCTGGGCATCCAGTGGTCTGTAATCATTTAAGTATGAAAGTTTGAAAACCTACAAATACGGTGACATACAAAAAATTGCATTGGGTGTCCTCACCTCAGCAGTCTGCGCAGGTGTCCTGTGAGTGTGGAAAAGCCCAGGTACAGCTCTCTCAGCTCCTTCATCTTGCTTATCAACTCTCCCAGCACCCCCATCAGGCCCTCGTCGTCTGAGCCCAGCTTTCGCACATCCAGTGCCTGTGCTGGGAGGGTGAGCGAGCACAGCTGGGGGAACTGTAACTGTGAGAACATCACCTCCAGATAGGGCGCCTCCAGACGCACATTGTGCACCACCTCAAGTTTCCTCAAGCACTTGGGCTCGGCCAGCCGCAGCAGGTAGAAGAGGTTCTTGAGGGGCAATGAGTCAATGCGCAGGCCCGCGCAGCGCACCTTCAGTGGACAGTGCTTTAACAGGATAAGGGCCTGGGTGACCACTTCAAAGTTTCGTCCGGTGACAAAAGCATCAAGCCAAACGTCAACTTGCAATTCAAAGGCAGACGGTGCTGATTGACCAGCCTGCATGGCCACCAGAGTCTCATAGCACATGCGTGTGAGGAGGTCAGTGCGTGCCCAGCGGCCAAGTGTCTTTCGGCAGGGGCAGACCTGGTGCTCAACGTCCTGCAGCCCCGTCAGATCCACTACACGCAGAACTTTGCAATATGTAGTTGAGGCATGCAGAACATAGTCCCTCAGACCAGTCAGCAGGGCTGTGAGGCAGAGCCTGCAGGTGCAGGTGGTGAGGTCAGCACTACAGTCCACTGTGCTGCCCAGCAATCTACGCAAGTTGAGCTCTGTGAGAGGCCAAAGCTGAACCAGGTCATGAAGCACTTCCACCGCCTCATGCAGGTAGCTGGCCTTAAACAGGATTGGGTACAAGTTGTAAGACAGACAGTTGAGGTTCTTACCGGCACTTGGACCACTTAGAACAAAGCCTTCAGCTGCCAAGAACTTCAAGCTCTTCATGCCTCGTCTCAGCCACTGTTTAGTTCCACCAAATTTCTTCTGAATGGTGTCAGCCCTTTAGCAAGGTTATTGAAAGTTGTTTTTTAGCTTTTCCTCTGCCGGCATGTGTTTGTGTGTGTGTGTGCATACATGGGAAGTGTGGATTTGTGTTCGGAGGGTGAGGAGGTGGTAACTAAGAGGGGTGTATTTTTAGAAGCAGCTGTCTCATGGGCTCTGGCTAGAAGGCAGGAGTTCTATTTGAAACTCACTAGCAGTTAGCTTATGGACACTAGCAGTTAACCTAGGTAACCTCTAATGTCTAGCCCTACAAAATGACAAAATGTTACATTTTTACAGAACTGTAAATTTACAAAAAAGATTAATGCTGGGCAATGATTTAAAGTTTAATTGCATGGTTTTCTGTGATTAATCGCATTGAGGGCAAAATTAAATAATTCAAAAGTACTGTATTGCACAATTTAAATTTTAAAGTATTGTTATATGAATAAAAGTATAATATCGTTTGGTTTACAAACAGCTTAAACAGATAAAGTGCCCTTTTTAACGGCAGTGTTCCCTTTTACACAGCTGCAGTTAAAGTATTTCTTGTAAAATCATTAATGTAATCAAATCAAATATGAAACCAAAGCTTTTTGCCACTGCAGGTCCCCATTGGTGTAATGGTCAGGTGTTCCATTACTTTTGTCCATTATAATTGAGTTGTGAGGGTGAAGAACCCTTTCAAGGTTTGAGGAAGCTTCACATAACATGGGCCTTTACTAGGTTAAGGTTTATTCACAGATCCTTTATGGATGTTCTTCAAACTTTACTGACGCATCTTGTTTACAGAAGTGGCTGAATAACAGTCGACTGAAATGTTCTTTGGGGAAGCCGTGTGTCTGTCTGTCTGTCTGTCTGTCTGTCTGTCTGTCTGTCGGGGAGATTTTGTGGCAAATGAGCATCACTTTTGATTCAAACACATGATGCTGTCAGAGAAACAGGTTTACTATACAAACATGAGTCGTCAGAACCTCACTGATGATCCGCCAGCTGAAACCAAGCTGCTGCAGCAAATGTTCTAATGAAAGTCACACTAGAAACTTTACCTCATCCACCACTAATCCACAGCTCATAAAGTCATTGTTCTGTTTAGTCAATCCAAGTCTTCTTGTTCTGTCAGCAACCAGCCAGAGCACCAAACATCAAAGAAGCAGCACTTTGCAGATGACAGGTTTATAAGTCAATTAATCAAAAAACATTCTTCTGATTATGATTCACTTGCTGTTGATACTGTTCCTGTTACTCTGGTTAAAGTAACAGGAACAATATCAACAGATACCCCCCTTTGGAATATTACATCAATTATGTGTAGCTGTGTGATGTTTACATAAAAAGGTCAAAAGCCCCAACCAGTTTGCTTACATTAAATTAAGTAAGCAGAGCACTGTTAGTTTAATGTGAGCTACTGAAATTTAAGTTCAACCGATGATATTGAAATGAAATGTTGTTGTTACTCAGTGCTGTGATGGCCTGTTTGCCACCACCTTTTCTTATTTTCCACACAAGCCTGCAGTGGGTGATCCACAACTAACACGAGTCACTATTACACTGCTCATACTGCTCATACACTGCTGAAAAATGATCAGACTCTTTAAATAAGTTGAAACATCCCTGATTTTTGCAGATTTTCATTGTAAAAGTTATTCTAATTAGATTTTATGCAGTAGCACTACGACTCGACTATGGCTCCTCGGACTGATCTGACAGGCCTAGGGGCCATTTTTTGTGCTTTAAAATGTTCAATACACATATACTGGCACTAGGGGGACCTGGTTTTAATGCTGGACAAAAACACACATAAAGGAAAGTAACATGGCCCCTTATAGTCATGTGTAACACACCAGACCATAGGACACAGTGTAAACAATGTGAGATTCAACCCATACACCAAGTGAAGCAGTGGGCTGCCACCAACAAGGGGCGCCCAGGAAGCGTGGGGACAGTACCTTCCTCAAGGGTACCTCAGCAGTCTCAAAACCATAATACGTTTGCGGCATTTAGCAGACGCTCTTATCCAGAGCGACGTACATCAAGTGCTTAAAGTAGTCCACAACTGTTCTTAAACCTGTAAAGCTGTACTTAAATCAACAACAGCTTTTAACCAAATTACTGCTACCATAAGAAACCCTGTCAGAGAAGCAAGTCAGAGATACACAAGTAAGGGAAAACAGTTTAGAGGGTAAGTGGCTGAGGGATATGTTAAATAAATAGGTAAAGATGTGTGGCGCGGGAGCACTGGTTAGTCACAAAGCTGCTCCTTAAAGACGTGGGTCTTCAGACGACGCTTGAAGACAGCGAAGGACTCCGCAGGTCTCCCTCTTCAGTTTTACTATCACATGAGCTTTATTAAAATATTTTCAGAACACATTTTCTTTCTTACAAAGTGGGTGTAGCTCAGATCATCCTAATAATTTCTTCGTCAGGAATGATCAACAGGATTCAAATAAAACTTTGTATCATGGGATGTATGAAGTTGAAGTATCAGTTGAAGTACCAGGTCATCTTGTGTGTCATATATGATATATATATGATACATCACAGACTTTGCAACAACATTGGCTTTAAATATTGGAAGTATTTCCACATAATGGAGGCGTTCACAGCAATGTGCCTTGTCTTTTAAATGAATGTTTCCTGTAGATGGCCTCTATTCATTTTTAAGGTAAAAAGAAATTTCACTAATAGTCTACAATGATTATGACAGGATTTTAATATAGTACTGAAAGCTCAAAAATACCCTTGTTTTGTACACCCTAATATCCCATATTATTGTTGTATTTGAGTTTTCAAACATAAAAGTAATTCAAAAGCAAGAAGAAAATTAATTTTAAAGTTTTTTTCTGTATAGACATTTTGCCAGTAATTTACACAAACCAATCAAGGTTATAAATACTGTGATATAGTTTTAATACACAAATACACAAAATGTTCAATATATATATAGTACTGTGCAGAAGTCTTAGGCACCTGTGCAAATTGTTTGAATTCATTCTGCCAGCAAAAACAGTAAAATTAGAATAAATACAAACAAGCAAGCAGTAAAAAGTATCAAGATTTCTTTTTTCTAAAAAGTAGTCCATAATTTGTGAGCTGGTTAGAATAACACAGGTTTGGATCCAGGTTTCTGCTCAGAGCCTCCAGTCAATGGGTGAATGGAAAAAATTCCATAATCAACACCTAATCTACTGTAGTAAAAAGAGCTAAACCAGGAATTTGATTGGGCTGCAAGTAAAACTGGGCTTCCATGAGGAACGAGGTCTGGAAATAATTAAGCCAACACTGCAACACATAAAACCACCATTTACTGTATTATTGTTGTTTGTATTTGTTGTGTTTTAACACTACTGCCCAGTAGCAAACAGCTTTTAAGAATTTTCTCAGGTGCCTAAGACTTTTGCACAGTATATATATATATATATATAGTGTAAAATGAGTGGTTATTTCTATAGAAAATCCTGAGGAACATAAACAGTCTCTTGGGCTTCCAAGAAAAGAGTCAGCAATATCACTAACTACTATTTAAAATGATCAAAGGCAGTAGTGCCCAGTGTGATCTACCTGGTGTGATCTACCACCCTGGAGAATTCAAATACAGCACATCTGGCTCTAATATTCACATGTACTTGAAAGCATTCATTACCTGGATCAGGTGCCAGACTGAGGTTGGAATTAAACTCTCCAGGGCAATAGAGCTCTAGCACCTGGGATACCTGGGATCTTAGGCAGTACTTTCTAAACACCAGGTGTGCCAACTCCAGTCATGGAGGGCCTGTGTCCAGCACAGTTCGATAGTTCTCTTCAAACAAAGTGAACCTGGCAATTAACAGGTGAGTTGAAACAGGTGCATTTGAGCAGGGAAATCACCCAACTGTGCTGAACACTGGCCCTCCAAGTGAACAGTTGGGCACCTTTGACTTATGCCAGTACAACATTCTGGACAACTCCATTTACAAGCACATGGTGGCACTAAAAGTCTATATTATGGATTTGTCAGAATCCATTGGTTTTTTTTAACTTAGGAAAACGTAAAATTGAGTTATTTTGTATTAGCAGGTTATTAAAACTAACAATTCTTGAAACTAATAATGCATTAATACATTTAGAGCACCAACTGTTGCATAGTTAAGACAATGCACAACTTTATCATTCCTTCACATATGGAGCAATACTGTCCGTTTTTTATTTTACAAGATGATGATTTTGGATTGGTCCTTGGAGGGTTTCCAAAATGTTTTAGCGAATCTGCCTTCAGACCCTCCTATATGTTTCTCTCTCTTCGCTCTCAGAGAGAATGCAGTCAGGATGAGTAGTAGTGGTGGTGATGGTGATGGTGATGATGTTCATGGAGGTGATGGTGCTCATGCCTCTGTGGCACAGACACAAAGCCTGCGGGAGAAGCACCTGTTCCAGGCTGTAGGTCCCAGTCCACACTGGGGTGGGCCATGGGGGGCGAAAGAGCTTCCCTGGGTCTGGCACGAATACGCTTATTGTGGCTGTACTGCAGAGGCTGCTGCTGCTGAGGGGGGCTGCACCAGCTGACAGGGTGATGGCCATGCAGCCTACCCAGATTACCTGTGCACCCACTCGCCCCCATGGACTTACTGCGGCTCCGGAGGGACCTGAGGAAGGAGATTCCACGACCACTGGACTTCCCTGGGCCGCAGCTGTCCGACTGCATCCGACGATGCTGACCGGAGCGAACCCCGTGGGTCAGGCTGTCCTGATGCTGCTGCTCCAAAGGAGACTGAAGAGTATTTTCTGAAATAAGAGATGGAGGTGGATGAGAGGGATTGGGCCCTAAAAGTCACAAAGGTCATTATTTTATAATTATGGGTTATTTACATAGAAAGACAAGAGTAATCACAATCACATTTTATTTTTCTTCCAAGCTGTAACAAAACACACTATTTGGGAGGGTTTCTGCACTGGATGACTGTTATTTAATGCTAAGTGGAGCGATATTGGTTATTTCCCCTGCCTGCTGGTGCATGGTGATATAATCAAACATCAGAAAACAATTTTGAAGCAGGCAAAAGTGAATGGCTCTTTATGATATGCTGACTGCTAATAAACATTTCATTGGCCATATTTAAAATGGTAACTTCAGCGGAGAAGGAACAAATCCATGTTTACTTAATAGAGGTCTTTAGATTTATTCTAAAGCCACAATTCTGACATTTCTTGGCACATGGGTGATTGATTTATTACATAATGAGGAGAGGTCATAATCACAGTTAGCTTGAGCCCTGTTAGGAAGGAAGCCATCTCCCAGCTGGTTATCTGCTGCGAGCCTCTACTTCATTAACAGTGCACCATTGCTTAAGTTTGAATGGAAAGATCTTGTCATTGGCCTTTCATTATAATTTCAGACAACAAACATCAAAGAATGATGGGGAGCTGACAGTGCGCCATTCTGGTACCTGCTTCAAATCTGGAAGTGTAGTTCTCGATCCCAGCCAGGTCTAAATAGTGGTTTCGGCGCTCAGTGTTCTCATCCACCCGGTAAAGCTTCTTTTCTAAACTGCCTGGAGGATCTGGATTCTGTCTCCTGTCAGGGATGAAACAAAGAGCCTTTTGCATACAAACATATCATATTTCCATTACCATGGTAAACGTAAAGGCATGTGTTTTAGTGTACAAAGTATTTCTTAGGTATTAGTATTTAATTTCCTTGCAACCAAGCAAGATGTCCATTTCAGCTAATCAATGACTGATCCTTGAACTTAATTTTTAACTAGGTAGGACCTTGTCCCTGCTTGCCAATTTAATGTAGAGACATTTTCATTTTCCCCTATGTCACTTGTTTTTTAATGCTTTAAATGATCAACTTTTCAGTCTCAAGATCCTTATTGTAGAACCTTATTCTAAGTCTATGACATGTCAGACTCCAGCATTTTGTCTCATTAAACATGCCTGATTCAACTGATCATGGATTGAATTCAAAGTGTTAAATGAGAGAAAACGCTAATGTCCACAGTACACAGTACAGTTGTGGCCTGGCGAGAGCCCAGTAAAACATGTGTGTAGTAACAGGCAGCTTTTTTGCAGGAGGATCAAATAAATTGACAGTCTATTGTGCTGTTTGAAAATGGCATATTTCGAATATATGCAGAGTTTCTTTGAGTTTTGACTGAAGTGTGGTGTACTGTGCTGAACTTAATTAACTTGCAAGCCTTCTGTATTTCATTAATATATCAAGAGATCAAAGCTCCCACAGAGCTGGACAGCTAAATTAGCTCGGAAGAGATCATTAACTGCCCAGTTGTGTAAAAGTGACCAAACAGATGGTGTTGTTTAGCGAACACCGATGTGAGGGTGCATTCTTTCATGGCTTATTCTTTAAATTATGCACTGACCTCAAGTGTGAGGGGTGGTTCTCCTCTAGCTGCTCCCGCTTGTTTGGAGAAAGTCCATTATCTCGATCTGCTTTAAGTTTAAAAGGTCATTACTTAAGAACAAAAGCATTTTCCAATTTTCTTATCTTTATAATGATCCATTTTTACATAGCCACTTAAAGTCAAGATTAATCACAAAATCATATTTCATTTTCTTTAATAACACATCTGTAAAGGTTTCTGAGCTAGTTGACTGTTTTTATTTAATGTTAAGTAGAGCTAGAGGGAGGTGTGAGCTATGATATCTGTTAATATTATTTTGTCTGCCAACATCAGAAAAACAGTTTTGAGACAGGCAAAAGTCATTTATCTTTATAAAAATTATAGATATTTATGATATGCAGAATCTTACATGCTCCCATGAATCTTACATGCTCCCATAAACTAGTGACAAAAAGATCTAATTTGGTTTAACAAGTTTATTAAAAATAAACAGACAAACTGAGGTTAAAAAAGAAAAAAGATCGTATACAAGCAGATTTTTTTTCAGGTTTGATTGACACCATTTCTTTAGTAACTAAAAGTAGATCTTCTGGACTGATCAGCACATTGCAGTTTGATGAAATGTTAATTCCATTCATTCTGCTTAATAATAGTCAGCATTAAAATGTAATACACAGCTCATAATGAAGCTGAATATGCAGAATGGAACAGTGATGGTGGACTATGACTCACCTCTCTTATTACCAGTGGATGAGGGTGTGACGGTCAGTTTGACCCGCAGTGTTTTGCTGTTGGTCAGTGCGGACTCTTTGACTGATGCCTCCACCACCTCATAGATTGTATGCATCAGACTAGACATATCCTGAACATACACATACATACATACAGACACAGTCTGAGACACTGCACATTATTTGTGATTCCTGCAGAATACTGATTTCATAACAGTTACCTCTTTGGTGACTCTGCCACTGTTGTCAAAGTCGTATAATGTGAACACCCACTCATGGCGATTCTCATCCACCACAGGCGCACTACATACCATGTTCTGTTACAATCACAACAAGAAAGTAAAGGTTCCTCATGTACACTGATGTCATTTAGTGAAGAATCAGATGATAAATCTCTGAAGAGTGTCTGCTTACATAGTTTTTTGCACTCCTCCTTGGGGCATCTCCATTTTCAGTTGAAAGCGTGTGTTTGTGACTCTGGTGTTCAGTCGCTCTCTCTGGCGGCAGTATTACTGCAAGGCCAAGTAGTTCACATGTATAAAAATAACAAAATAGCAAAACCCACAACTGGCCATTATAAAAATTTAGAAAATCTAGAACCACTTTTAATGTGAAGACATGCAGAAATCATTTGTGGTTCCAGTGTTTCTCAGCTTACCCTCCAGAGGGCAGTCATGATTCAAGAACTGGTCATGCTTTAACTCTGTACCACACACGTCCTGAAGAGAGAGAGAGAAGTAAATGAGTAAAACTTTGAAGCTTTGACATGTCCAGAGAAAACAACTTGTCTTTGGCACTAGTTGGCCTGTCTGGCAGAGGCGCCCGGATGATGAGAGAAGTTTAGTAGTCTGAACATCTGTACAGCTATAGTATGATTTTCACAACTCTTTGGCCCTTGGTAAAACTAAACAGGATAAGACTACACATCTGAAGAGCTCTGTTTGGAGCATATGTGATACACACAAAAGCCTGCATCATTGTGTCTCAACTTACAATCAGCCCCCTAATGTATCTGCCATGAAAAGGAGGGGAAAAAAAGTTGACTTCATTCTTTGCACTCCTGTGGTCTCGAGCACAATTGTTTCCAGACGTTTTGCACTGTTGATTTTAGGGAGAGGAAGTGGAGCGGCCTACAGCGCAAAACAGCCCGCCATCTCTGCTAATCTCGGTCATAATTTGCTCCATGTGCCGTTAACCGGCGCAGAAGGTGATTCTGTTTCCCTTTGGTCATCTCAGGGTTGAAAGAAGAATCTCCAAGCAGAGTCATACAACAAAGACTGGGGGGCCTTTAATGAACACAACGCCCACATCATATCTTTCCAAGCTGAAGCTCCACATACTTCTCAGAAGCACATAATAAAAGGCAGATATGACATATACCACAAATAGTGTTTAAAAAAAGACACACCAGGTTTGGTTGGCTTTGTGACTTGGCTGAAATGTGTTCCCTACAATATGGCTTTCTGATCAAGTGCTATATTAATAGGGGTATAATGAGTTAAGATCTCAGTTGCAAACCATACAATTTTGTTATGTAGCATTAACAGCATCAGCAGATCAAATCTTACTAATTATCCTTGACAGGCTACTGCTGACCAAATCAGCACTGTAAATAAATACCGCAACTGACTGTACAGATGTCCACCATAATAATAATAATAATAATGTGATGCTTGATGTTGTTCAAGGCCATCAGTGCGTGGCTGAAAATTAGTTATAATTTGAAAAGTTTCCTCAGTTAGCCAGTGCAACTCTTTAAACAAATATGTTAATGTAATAAAAATTGAGAGAAACATAATGACATCAGAATATATCAGGATGCACACGTAATTGTTTTTTTTTTTTTAAAATACTGTCGTCAGACAGTTATTTAGATTAAGCATCAGCGAAGACGTCATCATCGGCAGATAAAGGCCCGTATAAAAAAATATCACATTTTGGCACCAGTGTGCACCTCAGTGCATCTCAGTTAAATATATCAATATGCAATCTGCTTAAAACACACTATAATTTTGCAGCTACCTATTTAATCTGACTAAAAATAAAGCCTGCAAGCTGTTCTCCAAGCCTAATTAATACATGAAACAGCACCTCCTATTGGATGATTATGTCATTGACATTTCAATCAGGAAAGTGAACATAAGCAGGATTTACAGCACAGCATTAAAAAAAAACTCTTGCATGTTTACTTAGAAACTCTAGATTTTAATCAGGAAAAATGCAGACGTGCCCCATCTTGAAAAATGACAATATGTACATTTAACTTCCATTTTTTGCAAGAAGGGAACATAAAATTCACAAAGTAAGAGTAATGGTACTGTGCGTCCAACATAACAGCAGGACTCCTACAGAGAGAGAGAGAATGATGTAAACACAGCACTGGTCTTGCCAGTCTTTACATCACCCCACACTGTAAAACTACACTCATTAAAACGCACACACCCCAGTAAATATTAACACCCACGGCAATCTCATTTAAACCCAAATGTGCATGGCACATGTTTCACACAAACAACTGCATTTCAGCTAACTTCTCCTAAAAAGGGCAAGTACCATCTACTTGTGAAAACATCTGTCAAACATCTGATCCTAATCAGAATTGCCTTCACTTTAAAACATACAAAACCAAATAAACAGGGAGAGGCTTCAGCTCCCTAAGGCCCGCGTGCTAGGGCAGGTTAGTGAAAGAGCATGACCATAAACCTATCAGTGCATGTCATTTAGCCGCCCTCAGAAATACAGTTCTAAAGTCTCCCTTTATCGCTCCTTCATTATTGTTGTCGTTGTTTGTTTTTTCATTTCAAACTCTCATTTTTTTAAAATCTGCCATCATTTAAGAACAGTGTTGGGAGTAATGCGTTACAAAAGTAATGTATTACAGTAACGTATTACTTTTTGCTGTAACGCAGTAGTG